>ONZH01010874.1:0-45354 GCA_900303285.1 Rhinella marina | reverse complement strand
GCACAGGCTGGTGAATGTCAGGGCCGGTGGAACAAGGGAACCTCTGGTTCCCTGCTCCGTTGTTCACGGTGGCCGGCGCACTGATATGACGTAGGCGGCGCAATGACGTCATCATGCCGCCAGCGACGTTCCTCAGGAGCAGACCCGCCAGAAGAGGGAGGGATCGTGGGACCATGCCGGGAGAGGGAGGGTTTAAACTGCCCTCCCGTATTGTCTCCACATGCAGCCTTAAAACTGGCCCCTGCCCTCCCTGTTACTGACCCCAAATACAGGTCCTGCCTTAACCTAATACTTGTCCCTGCCCCCCTAGTACTGACCCCCTAATACTGGTGATGCCTTACCTCTAACCCTGACCCCCAATACTGACCCTGCATTGACCCCTAACCCTAACACAGGCCCCTAACCCCTAATACTGGCCCTGCCTGACCCCTAATACTGGCCCTGCCTGACCCCTAACCCTGATACTGGCCCCTGACCCCTAGTATTGACCCCTAATACTGGCCCTGTCTCACCCTAACCCTAGTACTGACCTCTATCCCTGGACCCCTAACCCTAATACTGCCCTCCAATAGTGTCCCTAACTCTAATATTGACCGCTAACCCTCATACTGACCCCTAATACTTTCTCTGACACTACGCCATACTGATCCCTAATCCTACTACTGACCCCTAATCCTACTACTGACCCCTAACCCCAATACTGACACCTAAGGCTACATTCACATGACCATATGTGTTTTGCAGTCCACAAATTGCAGATCCACAAAACACGGATACTGGCCGTGTGCGTTCCACATTTTGTGGAACGCACATGCCCAGCCCTATGATAGAAATGCCTATTCTCGTCTGCGATTGTGGTCAAGAATAGGACATACTCTATCTTTTTTGCAGGGCCACGGAACGGAACAACGGATTTGCGGCCCCATTGAAGTGAATGGAAATACGATTGTGTGAGTGTACCCTAATGCTGACTCTAACCCCAATATTGATCCCTAACTAATACTGACCCTAATCCTAATAATGGCCCTAAGGGTGCATTCAGACGACCATATTTCTGGGTCTGCATCCCTTCCACAATTTTGTTCCACATTCATTTCAATTTCATTTCAATGTAGTTCCATAGCCCCACAAAAAATATAGAGCATGTATCCTATTCTTGTCCGCAAGAATAGGCATTTCTATATAGGGCTGGAACTGTGCGTTCTGCAAAATGTGGAATGCATAAGGCCAGTATTTGTGTTTTGCGGGACTGTAAAACACTTTCGGTCATCTAAATGTAGCTCTATGCTAATACTACGCCTATCCCTAATACTGACCCTTAACCCCAATACTGACCTCTAAGTCTAATATTGACCCAGAACTGACCGGACTGATCGGTACCTTAACTACAACCCCCAATACCTCACGTACATCACAGTGACCATAATATATGACTGTCGACATATACAGTATATGTACACAATACATCTTTTATACCTCACACCTGACACATAGTATACACACAGAGTACTGATACGTCAGGTACAAGGTATAATAGATGCAGTGAGTAAACGTATAGTATATACAGCTGTGTACTAATATGTGAGGTACGAGGTATAATAGATGCAGTTTGTACAGATATATAGTATATACAGCAGTGTACTGATATGTTAGGTACGAGGTATAATAGATGCAGTGTGTACAGATATATAGTATATACAGCAGTGTACTGATATGTGAGGTAAGAGGTATGACACATTCAGTGTGTACAGGTATATAGTATACAAAGCACTGTACTCATGTGAGATACGAGGTGTAATTTATACATCGCACCTCCCATGCTGTATATACTATATATCTGTACATACTGCATCTATTATACCTCATACCTCACATATCAGTACACTGCTGTATATACTATATATCTGTACATACTGCATCTATTATACCTCATACCTCACATATCAGTACACTGCTGTATATACTATATCTGTACACACTGTATTTATTATACCTTACATATCAGTACACTGTGTGTATACTATATATCTGTACACACTACATCTATTATACCTCGTACCTCACATATCAGTACCCTGCTGTATATACTATATATCTGTACGTACTGCATCTATTATACCTCGCACCTTACATATCAGTACACTGCTTTATATACTATATATCTGTACACACTACATGAACATACAGCAGTGTACTGATATGTGAGGTGCGAGGTATAATAGATGTACTGTGTACAGATATATAGTATATACAGCAGTGTACTGATATGTGAGGTATGAGGTATAATAGATGCAGTGTGTACAGATATATAGTATATACAGCAGTGTACTGATATGTGAGGTATGAGGTATAATAGATGCAGTGTGTACAGATATATAGTGTATACATCAGTGTACTGATATGTGGGGTATGAGGTATAATAGATGTAGTGTATAGATATATAGTATATACAGCAGGGTACTGATATGTGAGGTATGAGGTATAATAGATGCAGTGTGTACAGATATATAGTATATATAGCAGTATACTTATATGTGAGGTATGAGGTCACATCTAGCTTGTCATGTGACCGGCAACTTGTAGCCAGTGACGTCTCACCCACTGCATTCTAGCTTTTATCGAGTATTATAATACAGCGTGTGTACGCTGTATTCAGGGAGCAATCAGAAGAGGCACTATGCATAAAGGGGGCACACTGAAGGGGCAGTATACACAAAGGAGCACATACAAGAGGCACAATACATAAAGGGGGCACATATAAGAGGCACTTTTTATAAGGGGCACCTAGCATGTGGCACTAGCATTAGGGGCACTGTGTGTGGCACTATAAACAGAGGGCACAGGGCATATGACACTATATACAGAGGGCACAGAGCATGTAGCACTATGCACAGAGGGCACAGAGCATGTGGCACTATATAAAGAGGGCACCGTGTGTCACTATATAAAGAGGGCACAGAGCATGTAGCACTGTATACAGAGGGCACAGTGCATATGGCACTATATACAGAGGGCACAGAGTATGTGGCACTATATACAGAGGGCACAGGGCATATGGCACTGTATACAGAGGGCACAGAGCATATGGCACTATATGCAGAGGATACAGAGTATGTGGCACTATATACAGGGGGCATATGGCATTATATACAGAGGGCACAGAGCATGTGGCACTATATACAGAGGGCACAGGGCATGTGGCACTGTATAAAGAGGGCACAGAGCATGTGGCACTATATACAGAGGGCACAGCGCACGTGGCACTATATACAGAGGGCAAAGGGCATATGCCACTGTAAAAAAGAGGGCACAGAGCATGTGGCACTATATACAGAGGGCACAGAGCATGTGGCACTATACACAGAGGGCACAGAGTATGTGGCACTATATACAGAGGGCACAGAGTATGTGGCACTATATACAGAGGGCACAGAGTATGTGGCACTATATACAGAGGGCATATGGCACTATACACAGAGGGCAAAGAGCATGTGGCACTGTATACAGAGGGCACAGGGCAAATGACACTGTATACAGAGGGCACAGAGTATGTGGCACTATATACAGAGGGCACAGAGTATGTGGCACTATATACAGAGGGCACAGAGTATGTGGCACTACTATTGGGGGCCCTGTGTTGAGTTTGTGTCAGTATGCAGGGTACCAATGTGTTGATAAAGCGTGAAGCTGAAGAGATCTTCTCGGCAAAATCTGCAGAGCTGAACTGTGGACGGGAGAAGCCATCATGGTGACCTGAACCAGATGAAGAAGAACTCAGGAGGAGACATCATCTGTAAATCGCTAAATTGAAATGATTATTCTGCTACTGACTGTGTATGATGAGTGTTGTAGTGTTGTGTGGCTAGGGCTGACCTGACTACTCAGATGGTATCTGTACTGAACTTTTAAAATCTGGTGCTGTATTTATGTAGAGAACTTGGTTCTGGTGCTGTATTTATGTAGAGAACTTGGTTCTGGTGCTGTATTTATGTAGAGAACTTGGTTCTGGTGCTGTATTTATGTAGAGAACTTGGTTCTGGTGCTGTATTTATGTAGAGAACTTGGTTCTGGTGCTGTATTTATGTAGAGAACTTGGTTCTGGTGATGTATTTATGTAGAGAACTTGGTTATGGTGCTGTATTTATATAGAGAGCTTGGTTCTGGTGCTGTATTTATGTAGAGAATTTGGTTCTGGTGCTTTATTTATGTAGAGAACTTGGTTCTGGTGCTGTATTTATGTAGAGGGCTTGGTTCTGGTGCTGTATTTATGTAGGGAACTTGGTTTTGGTGCTGTATTTATGTAGATAACTTGGTTCTGGTGCTGTATTTATGTAGAGAATTTGGTTCTGGTGCTGTATTTATGTGTAGAACTTGGTTCTGGTGCTGTATTTATGTAGATAATTTGGTTCTGGTGCTGTATTTATGTAGAGAATTTGGTTCCGGTGCTGTATTTATGTAGAGAACTTGGTTCTGGTGATGTATTTATGTAGAGAACTTGGTTCTGGTGCTGTATTTATGTAGAGAACTTGGTTCTGGTGCTGTATTTATGTAGAGAACTTGGTTCTGGTGCTGTATTTCTATAGAGAACTTGGTTCTGGTGCTGTATTTATGTAGAGAATTTGGTTCTGGTGCTGTATATGTGGAGAGAACTTGGTTCTGGTGCTGTATTTATGTAGAGAACTTGGTTCTGGTGCTGTATTTATGTAGAGAACTTGGTTCTGGTGCTGTATTTATGTGGAGAACTTGGTTCTGGTGCTGTATTTATGTAGAGAACTTGGTTCTGGTGCTGTATTTATATAGAGAACTTGGTTCTGGTGCTGTATTTATGTAGAGAACTTGGTTCTGGTGCTGTATTTATGTAGAGAATTTGGTTCTGGTGCTGTATTTATGTAGAGAATTTGGTTCTGGTGCTGTATTTATGTAGAGAACTTGGTTCTGGTGCTGTATTTATGTAGAGACTTGTTGTGCTGTATTATGTAGAGAATTGGTTCTGGTGCTGTATTTATGTAGAGAATTTGGTTCTGGTGCTGTATTTATGTAGAGAATTTGGTTCTGGTGCTGTATTTATGTAGAGAACTTGGTTCTGGTGCTGTATTTATGTAGAGAATTTGGTTCTGGTGCTGTATTTATTTGGATAACTTGGTTATGGTGCTGTATTTATGTAGAGAACTTGGTTCTGGTGCTGTATTTATGTAGAGAATTTGGTTCTGGTGCTGTATTTATGTAGAGAACTTTGTTCTGGTGCTGTATTTCTGTAGATAACTTGGTTCTGGTGCTATATTTATGTCGAGAATTTGGTTCTGGTGCTGTATTTATGTAGAGAACTTGGTTCTGGTGCTGTATTTTATGTAGACAATTTGGTTCTGGTGCAGTATTTATGTAGACAATTTGGTTCTGGTGATGTATTTATGAGGACAATCGCATGTTCAGCTGAGCTCAGAGTGCATGCGTATGAAGGTGGGGGCTTGAGTGGAATAACTATCAGATCAGCTTTTGGAAAAGGTTATCAAAACTTCTCTATACATACACATTACTGGAATTACTCCCAAGCTGTAGAGATTTTAGTAGCAGAGAAGGAGAGGTGTTCTTCTTTGTTGTCCACAGCTGAAGATTACAATATGCAAGTTATAATTCAGTCTATAAAACCCACATTAAGGCAATTTAACCACGAGTGGAGTGCAACGTGATCCTATTCATTTCTATAAGTGATAGGGTGAATGGTAAGGCAAAGAATTCCGACAGAATGATCTGATAAGTCCTTTACAATCACACAAGAACCATGAGCGTCGGGAGCGTGGAGGTTACGATAGTGAGAGTATGACAGCTCAGAATGGAAGGTCTCACATCTAATGCTACGTCTATCCATGGAGCTGAAGGAACAGAAGTATATTGAATCGTGACAATGGGAATAAGAAGGAACGGTAAAAGCCTTTCTTCAATTTGCTACAGTATATATTTTGAGATTATTACAAGCTTCATTGTTGTACTGCTCTAAGAAAGGTTAAGTCACTTCATAAGTTCTCCAATCTCTCAATCATCTAGCACCAGATGAAGAGCTCCACAAAGTGCGGTGTGCCGAGAAAAATTGCTTAATGTAACTATTTGTGTTGTCGCTGCTGTCGATGTGTGGTAACATGTCATTAGAGAAAGGCCGACGCGTTTATAAACAAGAAATCCTTGAGAATTCATTTGGAGCCCCCTAATCCCCTCTGCTAATGACATAATGGTTTGATGATTTACTTTTTTCTTGTATTCAAACCCAGTGGTTAATGTTCTCTGACTACTCCCTATGGCGCCCCGCTTTCAGAAATTGTTTTGATAGGAAAACTTCAGCATTAGTATGTGTTACCCTGAAGCAAGGTAACAAATGGAACATATCCGAGATTTCCAAATTCCATTTAACCCATTCCAGATATTAGAAAATAAATGTCTGAAATGGAAAATAGAATATTTTAAGAGATATGCTATCCACCTTGACTAATAATTAGGCTCCGCTAAATGGAATGATACCTTCGCTTCATTCTGGAAAAAAAAGTACTTTTAATCCATATTCCATTAAAAGGGGTTGTCCAGGTTCAGAGCTAAGCCCAAACAGGCATCCCCTCTGAGATGAGCATCTGAGCATTTCATGCTCAGGTGCTCTCCCTTGCCCTGCGCTGAACGAGGCTTCCATCTAGCAGTGTTCCTGGTGATGTCACCGGCACTAATGGGCGGGCTTTAGCCTGGCAGTGTAAAAATGTAAACAAAAAAGCCAATGAAATACTCCGATGCTCATCTCAGAGGGGTTGCCTGGTTGAAAAAAGGGATATGTCCACGTTCAGCTCTGAACCGGGACAACCCCTTTAAGTGAGGGCAAATCCAAGCTATTCTGTGCACCCCTGCTCCTCCTTCTTCCTCTGACAGCCCCTCCTTCTCAATCTTGAAGGCCCTGGCAAGATGAATATGCAGAAGTCACTGGCCTAGGAAGAGCAGAAAAGTCACAGTTAAGCAGCACAATGAACCTACAAATTTGGGTATGGCCAGTGTCACGACATCTGGTGCCCACAGTGTTAGATTCTGGCTTAGAATCCTAGATAATATAGTGAAGAAATCTGCAGCACTCCTCCAATTTGCTTGATAAAGACTAGAGATGAGCGAATCTATTTGCCACTTCATAGATTCGATACGAATCTTGGAGATTTTTTACACGGAAGCGAATCCGAATATTTTGAGATTCGCTGTCGGAAGATTGTTCTGAAGTCTTTGTACGCTTACACTATGTACGGATCTGATAATTTGTACGCTAATGCTAGGCATCTGATAATTTGTACGCTAATGCTGCGCATCTGATAATTTGTACGCTAATGCGTACATATTCAGTTAAGTAGCGTATTTTTACTGTATATTCGTTCTTTGTGCAGGCCTAGACAATAATACGCTACATCTTCGTACGTACTTTGTACACTCAAGCGTCAGTATTCCCGGGAATGTTCGCAGAACACGACAGAATAACAAATGATTTGTACGCAGCTTCGACCAAATAGCTTCGTATTAAATACGAATCTTTTAAAAAATTTGACGAACATCTCTAATAAAGACTTATGTTTGGTGCTGGTTACTGAATAAAAAACTTCATTATATGAACTAGAGGAGTACTACAGTTTTCTTCACTATATGGCCTACAAAGAGGCCACAGTGCTCACCAGAGCCCCATGGCCTCTTCAAACAGCTGATTGGCGCATGTATTAGGAGTGAGACCCCCACTGATAAGATAGTTGATGACCTATCCTGAGGATAGGCCATCAATCTCAGAATCCCAGAAAATCCCTTTAGCCTGTGATATATTATGTTCAGTCTTGCGGGTTTCATTGTTGTACATCGGATGCCAAAAATATAACATGGTTTTCCACTAGAGACACAGTGCTTCTAGGGGAAGATTCTTAATATATAGTATCTAGTAAATATGAGCGAATTTCGTGAAATTTGTTTCGGGCCTGATGGCAATGAATCCGTCTATAAATTCAGTTTCATTCCAAATCTGTACCTGAAACAAGAGTGCTCTAATTGGCCTGAAAATTGGTGTATGACACTCTGAGGTCTCCTGCATATTTTCTCTGTTGTCTTTCTCTCATTTTTATTTATTTTTTCTCTTCCCTCCCCCATTTAAGCTCTAATACCTAGAGCTTAAATTCACTCCCACCAAACGAGCTAGGTACTAATACTACTACTACTGTGGCTAGCAGGTGGCCTGTTTAAATAGGCCCCAAAGATGGGTCATCTGACGTAGGCAATGTCACGTGACCCATGTCAGAAAAATCACTACACCTGAGCGCCGACTCATAGACGTTGGCGCTCGGCTCCCCTGCAGCTCATTGCCTAGGCGATGGAGGATGCCGGCCGCACTTGTGAAGCATGCACCGCTGGGTCCCTCCCCTTGGTTGCTAGGGAGACAAGGACACCGGCCACGTCTGAGGCTGGCTCCTCCTCTCTCCTCATACACGGGATGCCGCAAGGAGGAATCGCGCCGTCGGCTTTCCGTTACAAGAACAATATAATTTTTACAAATTTTTTGAAAAAAAATGATAACTGGCCAGAGGTACTAACATACTAAGGCGCTTTTTAGACAGATTTTTGGCGGGACACAGACACATTTGTAAATCTGGGCCAATGTATGTCAGGCACACAATACATACAGAATTTGGCAAACAATTTTCAGTACTTTTTTTGTAATAAAAAAATAAAAACTGGCACTTGGACAGGGTCTCATAAAAAACAGCCACCATTCTAAAGACAAATGACAACATGGGAAATTTTCACTCCCACCAAACGAGCTTACCCTAGGTATTTTTACATTTATAAACGGTAGAAAATTTCAACTGTTTTTTAGAAAGAAAAAGGTGCAATTATGCAGCGTATCCATCCAAATATATGCTAGTGGTGGTGCTGGGAATATGCCTTAAAACAATTATGAACTTTAGAAGCTTTAGGTTATCGAGGAGGGGCGAAGATGGCTCAAGCACAGAAAAAAAAGTAATTTGTCCAGGATCTTTGTGAGACAGTAAGACATGAACAGCTCCAGTAGCTGCCCTCACACAGTCCCAGTACACTAACTGCCCCTTTACTCTCCCTACTGATAAAACCTGATTTTCTACTTAGTAGTTAAATCTACCTAACTAAATATATCTAACTATCCTTGCAACACCCTAACAAGGCTGTAAATGGTGTCAGAGACATGACAGCCACATCCTCTAACATCAGTAGCTGAGCTCACAATGGCATCTGTGCCTCACAGCTAGCACAGAAGCTAGTAGACCAGCCAATATCCTGCTGCCTGATTGGTTATTAGGCTGCCTGCAAAGCAATGTGGACAAGCCAACCAGGCACCGCCCAGGGTAATGTGATCCTCTGTCTTCATCCTCTCTGCCCTGTTTCTCTCCCAAGTATAAAAGTAAAATGGTGGGCGCCGTTTTGCACAAGTTGTCGAAAGTGAATTATCAAAAATTCTGATTCGTTTGGCAGAAGATTTTTTTCTTTTATTTGTGACAAATCCAATGAATGACTGTCCCTGTCAATCAAACTGGAGAGGGCTCGACAGTTGCAGAGAGAACAGAGCCTCGAGGTGTAATGGTGAAGCCCCATTGCTCCTAGAGGCTCATTTGCTCTTTAAGACCCTTTGACACAAAATTCAGAATCTGTGTGATATGTCTTCAGAATCAGAGATGAGCAAATCGATTCTAAACGAATTGAGCATGTTCCAAATGATGCCCTAAAAGATATTAATTTCACCAAAACATTTGTGATTCGTCCAACACGAATCACTCAAAATGACGACAAAGACGTCATCTGCCCCCAAAAACTGACCATTTTCGGACCATTTTTTTAAATTAAAAATAAAATACAACAACGCAGTGTATCTTTAAACAGGCAGTTTGTTACCATTCATTGCCATACGTTTACTCATGTTACTATCACATTGACATCACTCATGGTGTCTTGGCATTAAACAGATTGAAAGGGGTTGGATACAGTCGCAGGAGACCTTAAGAGTGTCATACAAGACTTTCCAGGGCAATTTGGGCACTTTCCATTCAGACCGATTTTATTTTGACCAAATCAGGGGCGGACTGGGAACTTGGAAAAAACTGGAAAAAAATACGAAAGTGGCCCCGTTTTGTAGCTGAGTCCAAATTGATGGAAGGCAGGGCCAGCAATACCATATTGTGGCACATTATACAACACCAACAGAGCCACATACCACAGTCCATCACAAAATACTGCCAGCAGCACAAAATACATCCCCAAAAGTTTCCACTGACCGGTCACCTTGGCATCGGCCCACCGGGAAATTTACCTATAAGGTCTATGGCCAATTAACCCCTCGACCAAATTGAATCTGACAGCTTATTCAACCGAATTGGACCCAAAATGATTTTTAGAAAATTTGCTCATCTCTATTCAGAGAGGTTTTTGTTTTTTTTTTGTTTACTTATTTCTGTAAATAATATACTTTATACAAGATGACTGAACTTATTGTATTTTATATGCAGTGACCAGTAGTGGAGTAATTCAATTACGCTTTAGAAATTCCAAACAAACCTGCTCATCGTTGCCTTTAGCAATCTGCACCATTCACTGCAGCCAGTTGACTAACGTATTACATTACTAAATATCCCGGGGATCTATATCCTGCTTGTCTGTTATGCCAATATTATCTTGGCTTCTTCAGTATGACATAAGTTTAGATTAGCATTTTTGGCATAGAAGAGCCCGTGTTTGTACCTCCCCCTGCAGTTCATTCCTAGTGCTTGGTAGGGTGTTACTACATTTTTCAATTCTAAAGTTTTCATGTATTTTTTTTTTTTTTATTCAGATTTTGCAAAGGATTAAACTAGTGGTGGAAACATGCAGAATTAATTGATATGCTTAAACATAGAAGAGGATTCTTTACGGTAAGAGCAGTGAGACTATGGAACTCTCTGCCTGAGGAGGTGGTGATGGTAAGTTCACTAAGAGAGTTCAAGAAGGGCCTGGATGTATTTCTGGAGGGTAATAATATTACAGGTTATAGTTACTAGAGATGGGTCGTTGATCCAGGGAGTTATTCTGATTGCCTGACTGGAGTCGGGAAGGAATTTTTCCCCCTAAAGTGAGGAAAATTGGCTTCTACCTCACAGGGTTTTTTTTGCCTTCCCCCGGATCAACTTGTAGGAAAACAGGCAGAACTGGATGGACAGATGTCTTTTTTCGGCCTTACAAACTATGTTACTATGTTACTTAGATCGAAAAGGGTAATGCTAGACATCATCAAAGTTCTTGAAATTCATTTTGTGTCCATGTGGAACTATTAAAAAAATATGATTTATGGACGAATAGATTCTACACAAATCAAAAGTGCGTAATTGGCCAGAAAATTGGTATGGCACTCTGAGGTCTCCTAGGACAGAGGTTTTCGTATATCTTGTCGTTCTTTCTTTTTTACATTTTTTTTACACATTATTGCTCTCCCCTCAGTAAAGGGGTTGTCCAAGTTATGAAAAAAAATATATAGCACTGTAAATCTGATGAGCAGCAATATATAACTACAAAGTTAAGCAAGTTTTAGGCAAAAAAAAATACTTAATTGCCTGTATCTAACACACACGTGTTAATTGAAAAAAGAAACAGTGGCTTGTTCTGAAGTTGAACAAGCCTGGAAAATTGTCTTTTTTATTTGTGAGCAGCAGCAGTACAGTATAGATGTGGAAAGGGTAAATTGTATTGGGGCAATAACTGGCAGAAAAAGTAGCAATAGAAGCACAGCATAGAAAAGACAAGGCAGTAGATGTGAGAGTGGCTGTGTTAGGGTATTAGTAGTGGCAGTAGAGGGATTAGCAGCAGAAAGTAGGAGCTGCAGCCGTGATGGCAGCAGCAGCCCTACAGAACATAATGGTAGGCAGACATACAGCAGCAGTGGAACGATGGGGCCAGGGATAAATAGCGACTGCCAGCAATGGCAGATCATTTGATTGGCCTCAGCTGGAGGTGTCTGAAAATCCTAATTTTTATTTGGACAAAAGTAATGTTTTGTACACTGGTGGAGGACAATTATGTCTGTTTGGGTGTGATGACACCACCTGCCACACTGAAAACCCTCTCAGAATTACTGGAGGCTGGACAAGACAGCACGGAGCAAGCAACCTGGGACAGTTCCAGCCACTGCATCCTCTCTGTAGCCATCTCCCATATCTCCATTACTGCAAGTGCCGCAGGGAGGTGCATCTACTGATCGAGGATGTCACATGAGGACAGCCTTCCATGGCACCCAGCCACATGGATCTAAGCAAATACCCTGCCACCTCAACAAATAGACCCTTCTTGAAATTTCACTTCATTTTCTCTTATCTTGGATGACATTTTGGGGCTTTGGAACTGATTACTCAACTTACTATGGTTTCAACATACAGTGGTCGTCCTGTAACCAATTAATATTGTAACTTGAGGGACCACTGTATCTTTAATTATATTCTAGGCCGCCCTTTACCTTCAACCATTGAAAGCGACCAAGCTCATAGAGCCATATGGCCTCTTATTCCAGATGGCTGTAAACCAAGAGATGTAATCTGTCTGGTGCACTTCTATGTTGTTAAAGATCAAATCTTCCAAAACCTCCAACAGCAGCAGCCTTTCCTGTAGGAGGGGTCTGAGGTCGAGATTTTGAAAAATCTCTCTCGCCATACCTTGGTGCAACGCGCCACCTTGAAATCAATGTTGGACTCCCATGCCATTGGGGATTTCCTTTCTTCCTCATTCCCCACTGTGGAGGAAGATTGTTCACCCTCCGAGCGCCGTCAGATCTTCCCAGATTTTCCCCAGCCCTTGAGCTACTATCTGTTGCCTTCCATTTCATAATCCATGCCTAGTGGTCTTCGTCATCCAAAGCCACATTCTTCTTCACCTGGTTATCAGATTGACCTTCCTCCAAGAAGCCTGCGTAGATGCAACCAACATCCCTCGAGACATCCATCAACACTCATCTTCCCTTATCACTTGATGGCCTACCAGAAAGTGTTGAGATGGTTTGCTGTTACCTATAGAAGGGGCTTTTTTCTAAATCTCTAGTCTAGCTAAAACCCGGAGAGTGAAAGATCTCTTGCTTGTTCATGGGACCTTGTTCCTGTTTAGCATGTTTATATATTTGGACCTCTGGGCCAATGAGTGGTGTAATATATCAATTCACCCTTTCCTCCCTATGGGTTGTCCCCATCTCATATATCGTATGTTACTATGTTATGATCAGGGTTGCACCACCAATGAGGCTAGGTGAGGCGATCGCCCCAAGCAGCACCAGGTAGGGCCAGGAGGGGGGCAGCCGAAGGGCCATGGCCGATGAGAGCTTTCATTGTGGCAAAGGAGTTAAGTTAAGAAATTGGCGTTGGGGGGGGACTTGGGGAATTTTTTGGTGGTCCCTATGTTCCTCTACTAAACAGTGTTAGGGCTCTTGCACACGACCATTGGATGTTTTGTGGTCCGCAAATTGAAGATCCAGAAAACATGGATACCGTCCGTGTGTATTCTGCATTTTGTGGAATGGAACAGCTGGTCCCTAATAGAACAGTCCTATCCTTGTCCGTAATGTGGACAATAATAGGACATGTGGACATACGTACAGGGAATGCAAATCTTTGTGTTTCTAATTGTCATCTCCGTTATTTCCCTTTTTCATACGTTTTCTTTTCTTCTCTTTTTTTCCTTTCTCTTTCTGTTTCTTTGGGCCATGGGGAGTTCAGTTTCCTTGCCGTTCTCCCAATCACTTCTTGATACTTTCACCTGAATTTCTTATTGCCAGATGTCAGAACTTAAAATAGCCTAGTTCAATGCCAAGGGGCTGAATACTCTGGAAGAGGGAGCACAGATTCTGCACAATTTCCATTGGTGCAAGGTAGATATTTTTGTTTTCAGGAAACACATTTTAAAATAGGACACTCTGCCATAACACGTCACAAACGCTACACATCATGGAATTTTGCGAATTACCCCCTTTATAAATCCTGAAGTGTATAGTGATACAGCCATACACAAATCACTTGCTTACCAGGTTCTGAGTTGTTCTGTGGCTATAGAGGCCCACTACCTCGTTCTTTCTCTCTCCATTGGCGACCACGAGTTTACTATTATTAACGCCTATGCCCACCTACACTTCCTCCTTTATCCCCAGGACTGTGACTGTGACGAGGGGACATCCTCTGCGTCTGGAGGAAAGAAGGTTTGTACACAAACATAGAAGAGGATTCTTTATGGTAAGAGCAGTGAGACTATGGAACTCTCTGCCTGAGGAGATGGTGATGGTAAGTTCACTAAAAGTGTTCAAGAAGGGCCTGGATGTATTTCTGGAGGGTAATAATATTACAGGTTATAGTTACTAGAGAGGGGTCGTTGATCCAGGGAGTAATTCTGATGCCTGATTGGAGTCTGGAAGGAATTTTTTTCCCTAAAGTGGGGAAAATTGGCTTCTACCTCACAGGGGTTTTTGCCTTCCTCTGGATCAACTTGTAGGATAACAGGCCGAACTGGATGGACAGATGTCTTTTTCCGGCCTTATGAACTATGCTACTATGTTACTTGGTCGATCACTTATTACCAGTACTTAGGGGGACGGTATTGTTCTATGGGGATTTTAATGTTACCTTACCCTTCGAGTCCTCCCACCCTTAATAACCCCACTGGATGGTCCAGGATAGTCTACTCAGATATCCAGTGTGTCAATCAGCTATGGGATACATGGTGACTCCAGCACCCCTTGAATAGGGACTAAGGTTTTTATTCCCTTCCCCCACGACACTTACAGATGCTTAGATTATATCTTATTATTATGCTGCACTCTCTCGTAGTTGTCTTCTGACATTGGAAAAGAAATTTATGACTTATCCTCAGCATAAAAAGAAATCACAGTACTGGTATATCTACACCAGCTATATTTGATAGTTGAGAAAGTATCCAAAACTCAAGGAGTATCACAGAAAGTACTTCCTAAAACGTAACCTTTATTAGTCAGATAGTTATAAATAAATATATAAATTGGTACATATATACTCAAAAAATTAGAACGTAAATACACAACTGTGGGATACCCTATCACGTCAGTAGCGGTGTGGGTAGACAGCAGGGAGAGCGGGGGTTACAGATGTTCATGTATAATGCCCTAGGTAGATTACTCCCTAATGCTCACCCTATTATCCGTCACCCTGCCTACAGACGGAATAGCCGCCGCGGCTATATCGGGGCGGCTATTCCGTCTGTAGGCAGGGTGACGGATAATAGGGTGAGCATTAGGGAGTAATCTACCTAGGGCATTATACATGAACATCTGTAACCCCCGCTCTCCCTGCTGTCTACCCACACCGCTACTGACGTGATAGGGTATCCCACAGTTGTGTATTTACGTTCTAATTTTTTGAGTATATATGTACCAATTTATATATTTATTTATAACTATCTGACTAATAAAGGTTACGTTTTAGGAAGTACTTTCTCTTATCCTCAGCATAGGTCTTCCATATCAGATCTGCAGGTATGCAACACCAGGGTTGCCAACCAGAGTTTTTCTTTTTCCTGGACAACTTGTCCCAAAATTACGGACAGCCAACATTTTTTACGGATGAATTAGAAAGCTATAATGAATAACAAAGATTATAAGTCATACAAGTCTATAGCTCAGTATACTGATACGAACTCATCACCAGCATTTAATGATGAAAATTATCACTAAAATAATCTAGTCAAGTACCACAAGCCTCAAAAAAATCACGGACATATCACATTTTTATTTTTCACGGATACAGGAAATAAGTCACCTATCTTTACAGACTGTCCAGAAATTTTGGACGGTTGGCAACCCTGGGTGACACCCACAATTTCCACTGATCAGCTATTAGAAGAGGCCTTGAGCGCCGTAGCCTCTTCCTAGGCCATGTGACGTCACTGTACATTGATCACATGGCCTAGATGCAGCTCAGCCCCATTCAAGTCAATAGGACTGAACTGCAATACCAAACACCGCCACTATACAATGTACGGCGCTGTCCTTGAAAAGCTGCTGGGAGTCTGCATCACTCACTAGAGCTCCGGTGAGTGCAGCGGCTCCCTGAACAGCTGATCAGAGGGGATGCCAGGACTTGGATATGATAATGGTGACCTAGCCTGAGGATAAGGAAAAACACAAATATGGGCACAATGGGCACACGCCAGTCAGCAGTCGCAGAACCGCAATGACCGCTCCACATGAATAGTCCAAATGCAAAGTCGACAACAGCAGCATATCCTCCATAGTTCTTTATTCACAGTGGGTCCATCAAAAAGTACAAAGTGAAAAAATACTGCAACGTTTCGACTAATACGTAGTCTCTCAAGCATGAGAAAGACTATGTATTAGTCAAAACATTGCATTATTTTTGCACTTTGTACTTTTTGAGGGACCCACTGTGAATAAACGACTATGAAGGATATGCTGGCATCGACTTTGTATTTGGACTATCCTGAGGATAAGTCTTCATTATCTTTTCCAGGATAACCACTTTAATAAATTAAGTGCACCTACCTCCAGTTGGCTTCTTAGTAAAGCCTTATTCACACGTCCGTGTCCGTGCTCAAATCCGTGAGCAGGTGGTCAGTGAGGCATCCGTGAAGCTGTCCGTGAAGGATCCGTGTTGGGTCCGTGGGTCCGTGTTTTGCTATCCGTGTTGCATCCGTGTTTCACTGACACTGAACAGCTGAAAAATAATTTTCAATGCATCTCTTCTTAATGATCCGTGAAGCACAGATGCAACATGGATGACATCCGTGAGGGATCCGTGGTTTTCACGGACTCATTGACTATAATGGGCGTGAGGGATCCGGGAACACGGATCAAGATAGGACATGCATCCGTGCTAAAAACACGAACCCACGGACCGGGCTAAAACTGATACTGATGTCTAAATGCACAAATTGAAATGAATGGGGACGTGTGCTGTCCAAGGAGAACACGTACAGAACACGTCCGTGAAACACTGACTGAGGCTTAACACTGGTGTAGGAAACTCCAGTCTTAGAACTCATGCATATGACCGTATGTTTGGTCCGTATACGATCCTTCATTAGATAAAAAAAGAGGCAGCTGCGGCCTAATGGGCTGCATGGTTCTCAACCTCAGCCGGACACACCATGAACGGCTTATGCCTGTGCCATGTGGTCATATTACTTAAATACGGCCCCTTTAAAATCTCCCCTGAATGCCAGTTTCCATGTAGATTCTGCACCGATTTTTACACCACATATTTATGAGATTAGTTTAAATGGTTTCAAATCCTGTGGATTTTCCACCCACAACAGGCACGTGTGTATGGTGTAATGTCTCTATAAATGGCTGTGTACTGGAGTTTACTAACCAACGCCAAGAGCTTAGCCGTAGAAACCGACAAGAATGAACAGTGGACAGCATAGACTTCCCATCACTATGATGGGTGCACTGTCCCTGCTGAAATCAGAGGTGTGGGTGCTCAGTGAGATACCCCATGATCAGCTAATGCATCTTCACCAAGATGTGCTCCAGAATTCAGACTTGCAAAAATTCGAAATAGTTCTTTGCAAGTTTTTGTGTTTATTTGGGCAAAACATTTTGTGACTTGAGTTTTTAAAAAGTGGGGGGGGGGGGGAGTGGACGTGGTTAGCTTGTTGAGTTGAATTTAGGCAGATTTATCAACTGCAACTTTTTTTTCAAAAATCTGCAAAAATTGTCACAATCTCTCTCTAGAAAAGACGTGGCATAGAAAGTGTAGTAATACCTTAAGTCTGGAGGTATCTTCACACTGAGTATTTTCTGTGCTGATAAAAAACCTGATGCCTAATCCGCATCATTTTTTGGATGTTTTTTTTTTTTTCAGGTTTTTCTAATGCGGTTTTCACACAGATTTTCATTCCTGCCTATTACAATGGGAATTATGGACGTGTCAAGAATGGAAAGGTCACTTTTTACTGTGGCACGGTTTTTAAAAACACAAGCGGAAAAAAGCGCAGTATGAATTGATATCCAGATCTGCATGACTTTTTTTGGTGGAATCCGCAGCCAAATTTTCCCCAAAAACTCCCTGTGAGCATACCCTTCAGGCTTCATGCAGATGACCATGTTTTTCATTCAAGTGCTATTGGTATTTTTTTACAGGTAGCCCACAGACCTATTCATTTCTATGGTGCCATGCACAAATCCGTATTTTCTGCAGATCAGTTCTGCAAATTATAAAATCTATATCCTATTCTGGAGATAAAAAACTGTGGAGGAGAAATGCCCCCGACACCCCCGAACCCCCCCCCCCTGTAAATTTTTCCCATTTCCATTGGGGGGAATATTTGGAGTCTCCATGAATACAATCACTGACTGTGAATATTAGCATTGCTCTCTGTCTCGTATTATAACGGCATGACTGGTCTTGCTCCCACCTATGCCTTTCATATTTTTTCCTTTCATATTCTTAGCGACGAAAAGTAAGTGATGTTTTTGTGTTTCTCTGAGATTTCTGTCAGCCTTGATGTCTGATCAATGCCTGAATTTTAATTTACAATCCAAAGGACAATATTCCAGGGCACAGAACCATGAAATACACAGCCGGCTATGTGAGTAAAAATACATTACACCATAAGGCACGTGCCAGAGTTGTAGAATCTAGATTAGTTTATTTATATGCTGAAGGGAGAATTTAATAACGGCCCTACACCAAAAAACTGGCCCAGAAAGGTTTTTTTTTTGTGTTGTTTTGTGTTGTTTTTGTTTTTTTACAAGACCTGAATTGGAAATGATCACCCATTTTAGGCCAGGATTTGAAGGGTGAAGCTGATGCAGTCCAACAGATTTAAAGGGGTTCTCTGAACTACAGATATGGATACTTATCCTCAGGATTGGCCGTCAGTACCACATCGGTGGGGCTCTAAAACCCGACACCTCCTATAATTAGCTGTTTCTGGTTACCGCAGAGCCAAAAACTAATCGTGTATAGAGCTGGAGGCAGACAGCGCCGTACACTGTGTAGTGGCCATGCCAGGGTACTGCAGCTTAGCCCCCATTCAATTGAATGGGAGCTGAGCTTCAGTACAACAGGGTCGAAACTACACAGTGTATGGAGCCTTCTGTTTCCGTTCTGTAAACTGTTAGTTCCTGGTGCCATCAGTGGGGGTCTCATACAGATGACTGATCCTGAGGATAAGTATCCATATCTATAGCCCAGAGAACCCCTTTTAAATTACTTATGCTACAAAACTGGTGCAAGTTACGCGTGAAATCTGGTGTAGATTTCAGCTTCTGGCATTCAGACTTCCTGCGATGCTCCAAATTTTGGTGCTTCTTACACAAGCCTGCTTTATACTAAGGCTACGTTAACACTAGTGGCAGACGTCTCCTGCAGGCTGTTCCTGTGGGTGAACAGCCCGTCGGATCCGTGCTGCCGCTAGTGCACGCATGCCGCTGAAAGTCCGCTCCGGCCCCATTCACTATAATGGGGGCGGGCCGGAGGTCCGGCTGCAGCACAGCAAACATGCCGAGAGGTGGCCGGAATAACATGTTATACAATGTGTTACATGTTACCAGAGGCGGATTGGCCATAGACCTTACAGGGAAATTTCCTGGTGCGCCGATGCTCAGGGGGCTGACTGGGCCCTCCTCACGGCCGTCCAGTGGAAGTTTTTGGGGATATATTTTGTGCTGCTGTCAGTATGTTGTGATGGACCGTGGTAGTTGATCTGTATGGTATTGCTGGCCCTGCCCTTCATCAATTTGGACCCAAGTACAAAACGGGGCCACTTTTAGTATTTTTTCCAGGGCCACTTTAAGGTCCCAGTCCACCCCTGCATGTTACGTGCTACGACATGTTATAGAGAATGGAACCAGAGTGGATGTGGGGGGAAACCTTAGTTAAGCAGACCACATAATGTTTGGTGTTATTGGAACTCATCCTTGATGACAGATAACAGGGAAAAGAATGATGGGGCTATTTGATTTCAACATGCCCAATCTGTTGTTTTCATTAAAGATAAATCTTCTCAAGAGCTGTTTGGCAGCAGCCTACTCCCTTCTTCTCATAAAGAACACATTCTTGCTCTGCCAAGCGTGCAGGTGTATGGGAGGGTTGAGAAGAACTGCTGTTGACGGAACAAGTGTTAGAAATTTATGGCCAGCTTTACTGAAACCTGCAGGAAGAATTTGAGACTCCCCGTTATTTCTCAATAATACCAATTAGGGCTTGTTCACATCACCGTTAGGGATTCCGTTCTAACTTTCCGGAATCCCTAGGACGGAGATCAAAACGGACACCTTTAAGAGGCATTCCGTTTTGATCCGTCATAATAGAAGCCTATGGGAAAGCATAACGGATCCGTCTGGTTGCTGTTATGCTGGACGGAAACCAAAGTTCTGTCGACAGGCCTTTGGTTTCCGTCCAGCATAACGGCAACCTCCGGCTGGGCTAGGCCATCGGGCCCACTCTGCCCCCTCATGCAGGCCACGGCCAACCTACCACCTCTTCCCCTGCTCCCATAGGGCGTGCACACTCCCTCCAGCTTTTAAAGGGCCAGTTAACGTGCTCCAATCTTTTATAGCCAATGGCTATCAGCCCCGGGGTACTTTAGGCACTTGAGAGGGTTCCTGAGCAACAGGTCTCTTAGCTTGCTAAGTTCCTGCAAAGGTGTTTCTGTTCTACTGCCTGTCTGTATACTGATCTGCACCTGTTTACCCACATTGACCATCTGGTCCCTGATCTGACCTTTGCCTGATTACCTTATTGATCTTGTGCTGACCTTGGACCAGTTCCATGTATTTGAATGTATTTTGCCTACTTTGAACCCGGCCTGTTACTGACTACATGTTTTCCCTAATTCCTTGGTGCCCCACACTGGTATCTCTGACCTCTGTGGGCCAGCTGTCAACCATACCGGAACCACTCCAAGAGGTATTTACCTGGTGGCTCCCCTGCAGCAAAGTCCAGATCTCTGTATAGGGGTTGAAGGATGAATGCCAGGATAACACCCCTGTCAACCAACCCTATGCCAAATCTGTTGGTTGACACAGTGGTTCCACCACCCACTTCCATTTACAGACTCAATGGCTTTACCAAATTTTGAATTACATGCAATTACAAAAGTATTCAGATCCAGGTGCTGGTTTGAAAAATGTAGAATATTTTTGATGTGACAACCCCCTTAAGCTATCATGTTGTATGATACGGAGTAACCTGACCCGTGCGTCTCTTGTGAGTAGCATCTCCGCATTATATCATAAGTTTCACTGAAACCAGTATTCCTATGACAGGCCTATAAAGTTTCACCCCCCCGACAGGCGAGATGTAGAACGCCCTCCCCACAGTATATGACCCTGCGCCATTATTTAGTAGAAGATGCAAATTTCATTCAAATCGTTGCTAAAATCGTTGAGCCTCTGGCATCGGAAGGCGATATTGTCGTAGCGAAAATGATGGAAAATGGGATAGAGAAATTTTTCAGAGCTGCTTCTTTAAAGGGTATCGGTCCCCAGGCAAAAGTTTTGCAACTTCAATAGCTGTCAGCTAACGACTCTTCCTCTACACAGTCTGGCTGAGCATGCATGTGTTCTGAATAAAAAGAGAGGAGTAAGCTTCTACCTCTTGTGGTGGCTTAACTCCCCAGAGAAAATTAATAAGTGTTAGCCATGCATCTAATCCACTTTAGATGGTCAGCCGGTCCCGTTGACATCGGCAGGTTCAACTTTGGTTTAAAGGGCTTGTCCCATGAAAAATAGTCTACAGTTTTCAAACCAGCACCTGGATCTGAATACTTTTGTAAGTGCATGTAATTAAAACTTTAGCATAGCCACTGAGTTATTCAAAAGAATTTATCTGTATAGCGCCACCTGCTGTTTGTTTGTTTTTTCTTATTTCTTTGTCCTCCTCACTGAGAAGGCCGCACATGCTCAGTTTCATCCTTCGACTGCTTCCTGAGCTGTGATAGGTAGAGCATGGACACGCCCCCTGAGCTGTAGCAGAGAAGACACTCCCCTTGATCTGTCAGTTTGATATAAATCTAGCAGAGCAATGAATGTGGAGATCTCTGGATCCATGTGAGGTACAGGGCTGGTTCTAGCTTTGTTAGCTAAACAAATGATCTAAATGAGCTAAATGATCTCTGATTTTCATCTTTTACATTAGTCATGGGATAACCCCTTTAATGAGTAAGAGCAGAATACAGACTGCTATGTTTAATGGGATTCTGAACATATATTTTATGCAATATCATCTATGCAATTCTTTGATCTAGTTATTGAGAGTGTCTTTACTTTGAATGTCTAGATGTGAATAATATCCAGTATAGTGAGAAATGTACCTGCTCTGCGTTGCATCAAGGTGCTTAAACATCTGAGGTGTTAAAATGCTCCCCTGCAGAATGACATAGTGTTTACACTGCATAGTTATTCTGTGCCGCCTGCATTTTACCATTCTGTGTCTACTTAGTGCCACAAATCAATGTAACAGTCGCTGGAAAGCAGAATTGTGTCCCGCTGGCTCTGTGTCAAACACAAAACTCCTGCACTAAAATTGACAAGTTTTACCTGCTGCAGAGCTGCTGACATTTCACTGAAGCTTAACCCGTTCACTTCATGTTTGAAGCTCGAAAATAAGCATTTCCTTATTATAATACTGACAACAAAAGGGCTGCACAGCTTTTCTGCAAGCACCTCAGAGGATAACTGCAATACGGCAGTCTGTATTCTGTGATTTGAGGGGAATTTGATTTCCTCACGGTTGTCATGCTCTGTTCATAACACTTGACGGAGGCATTGCTTACCTTCCGCGCGACCCCTATAATGCTTACCTGACCTTCTTGATCTGGAGCCGTTTTATTACCATGAAATATAAACCTTTTAATTAGCATAACATAACAAAACCCAATAGGCAACGGCATACGCACTATACCAATTTTCCGTATGCATAACAATAAATTAATTAAGGGGGAGGTCCATGAAGCCCCAAATAATGAGTTACTCCATCCGGGGTGAGCCATTTTGCCTCCAGCCAATGAGCGCCAGCTCGGAGGAACCACTGATGGCCCCCACACTCTGCCACAACCAACCGCCAACCATGGGAGTCCAGCCCCAACCATGGAGCCCTCCCATCCTCCCCACCTGAGAATTTTCCAACTTTAAGGACCTACCACCGCCACAGCCGCTGTGACTATCTCTGTGCCCGATAAACCAACCCATAGCAACTTTAGAACCCCCCCCTCCCCCCCCGCCCATACTGTTAAAGATCGACTTCTATAAAAACAGGGTGGGTGGGAGCTGGATTAACCTAAAATGGCCACTTCTTCTCCCTTTCCTGCCTACTTAACCCCCCGATTACCCGCCCCTAAAATTAAATCATCCAACCCCCCCCCCGTTATGTTGGCCTCCCATAAAGGCTCTGCCCCCAGTCCGGCCTGTTCTATAAGATCACCTTCACACGTTGCAGAATACGTGCGGTTTTTCCAGCGCGGATTCCAGAGTAGTACAGTACCAGCAAAGTGTAAGAGATTACACAAATCTCATGTACACTTTGCGGATTGCTTCCGTACGGAAATTGACCTGCATTGCAGATTTCCAAATTCGCAGCATGTCAATTATGTTTGCGGTTTTAGCTGCGGATTTCACCCTTTTCAATTGAAGGATGAGATCTGTGGCAAAGCCTCATCAAAATCCACAACTGGAAATGTATGTGGATCTTGTGTGCGTTCACCGTCACTCATGTGAAGATGGCCTAATAGGGAAGTCATAATGATGCTGAGCAGAATGGTGGCTCAGTGGTTAGAACTGTTGCCTTGGCGTCTCTGGTTTGAATCCAACCACGGGCGACATCTACATGGAGTTGATACGCTATACTGGCAGGCTGCGCCCCGTAGCCACTGGAATATTCACCCTGCTCCTGCCCTCTTTTGGTTTGTGCCCATTGGCTCTTCTCTGCTTCTTCTCAGTGAGCAAGGCCACTTGAGTGGTGCTGCTCATCCACTATATGATGGCTGTCACCTTCTCTTCTGCCTCCTGTGTATCTCTCTCGCTCTTCAAGTCCAAGCCCACACGCGAATCTGCCCTAAGCTATGGCTGACCTCCCTACAGTACTTAAAGGGGTTTTCTGGGTTCAGAACAGAACCTGGACATATACCGTTCTTCACCCAGTCAGCCCTTCTGAGCATTTCATGCTCCAATTCTCTCCCTTGCTCTGCGCTGCATTGCGCAGGGCAAGGACTGTTTTTTAATACTTTTAGACTGGTAGGCGGCGGCTTTCATCTAGCAGTGTTCCTGGTGACGTCACTGGCACAACTGGGCGGCCTTTAGCCCTGCCCTATCCTGCTTTAAAGGCTAGGGCAGTGCTAAAGACTGCGCATTATTCCCACTGACGTAACCAGGCTCACTGTTAGGCAGAAGCCTCCGCCTAGCAATCCCATAGTTCAACCTAGTACATCAATGGATCTACTGAGAAAGCCCTTGCCCTACACGATTCAGCGCAAGGAAGGGAGAGCACTGGAGCATAAAATTCTCCAATGCTCAACTCCGAGGGCCTGTCTGGGTGAAGGAGGGGTTATGTCCGGGTTCAGCTCTAAACACGGTCAAGCCCTTTAAAGGGGTTCTCCAAGTTAAATTTATTGATGATGTACCAGCGCTGCCTCCTCTTCACTGTTTACATGCTGGCCGTAACATGGGTAGTGGTGAGTAGGTGTAATTACAAGTCTATGGGAGCGATTCCTCCCATTGACATGAATGGGGCGGTTAGGTGTTACTCACCACTACCCCTGTTACGGCTAGGATGTAAACAGTGAAGAGGAAGCAGCGATGGTACAGCTGATCGGCGGGGGTGCCAGGCGTCAGACCCCCGCTAATCTGATATTGATGACTTATCCTGAGGATAGGTCATCAATAAATTTAACTTGGGGAACCCCTTTAAGGCACCTTCTCCTGTGGGAGGGTACCAGAGTAATGGTTTTTCTAGCTTGCTAGTTCCTTGCAAAGGTGTACTATACTCAGAGGCCGTACAAGGGTCTTAGATTTTACTCTCTGAAAAAAGTCTCATGCATATTTCTAGCCATGAGACTTTCTTTGGTCCAGAGCGTAGCAGAGCCAGTGACGTCTGTTCATTAATCCTGGTGCTGGCGGCAGGGACTAAAGAGACCTCACAGGCTGTGCTCTGGATCACTATGGGAGCCAGAATCCCACTATAATAGCCAGTATCAAAGTTAAAGGGGTTGTCCAGGATTGGAGACTTTTGTTTAATAGTACCAAAGTCACCTTAAAGGGAACCTGTCATCTCCGAAACACCCCCTGAACTAGAGTAAGCGTTGTATAGTGTAAGTGATGCTGAATCCGAATATGTAAGTTTTATCTTCATACTCACTTCCATTCTGACGCTGTGCTCCCACAAACCAGCAGTAAAATGCATTGAGAGGACTCTTCTTTGAGTCCTCTCCATTATGTGAGTGAGCACTGGAGTCCAGTGAGTGCATTTTACTTCTGATTTGTCAGAGCACAGAGTCCGAATGGAAGCGAGTATGAAGATAAAAATTACATAACCGGACTCGATGTCACTTATACTATACAACGCTTACTGTAGTTTGGAGGGTGTTTCAGAGCTGACAGGTTCCCTTTAAAGGGGTTGTCCGGGTTCAGAGAAGAACCCGGACATACCTGCAATTTCACCCAGGCAGCCTGCCTGAAGAGGACATCGGAGCATCTCATGCTCCGATGCCCCCCTTGCCCTGCGCTAGATCGCGCAGGGCAAGGTCTCTTTTGTATGTAAACACTCGCTGCCGGGCGGGTACTTCCGCCCGGCAGTGAGTTCGGTGACGTCACCGGCCTTAATGGGCCGGCTTTAGCGCTGCCCTAGCCGTTTTACTGGCTAGGGCAGCGCTAAAGCCCGTCCATCAGCGCCGATGACGTCACCGACTCACTGCCGGGCGGAAGCCTCTGCCCGGCAGGGACCGGTACGTCACCGGAACTGGCTAAATTCCTTTGCCCTGCGCTAATTAGCGCAGGGCAAAGGAGGGCATCGGAGCATAGGATGCTCCGATGCCCTCTTCAAGCGGGCTGCCTGGGTGAAATTGCAGGTATGTCCGGGTTCTTCTCTGAACCCGGACAACCCCTTTAAGTATATATACATCTGTGTATTACCTTTATTTTCCTAATTGGATGCCCCCATTTATCCTATCCAGATCGCAAGCCGGAAGTGAAGTGATGTACCGGGCTCCTTTATGGAGAGCGAAGCCTCTTCTTACACTTCGCAAGGAGCCCGGTGACGTCATTGGCACACAAGGGCGTTCTGCAGAGTGCAGGGAGGGAGGTTAGTAGGTGGTAACTGGCCACGCTAGGTAACGCCCCTCCGGGCGGGGCTAAGTGTTAGTTGGCGGTATAATAATGAGGAGGAGGAATGCCTGGAGAAGTGGTTACTGCTGTGATGTACAGCCTGGAAGCAACAATGCCTCGCTGCATTGTGGGAACCATAACACAGGAACAGAAATGTAATCATTCCAGAGATCAGAGTGGGGGACCTTAGGAGCACTGGAGAAGTGCAAAAAATGTAGAAAATCAAGAGGAGGACCTTCCAACTGCAAGGCAAGGTGATATCTCATGTTTCTAAAAATGAGTTTGATCTCGGACAACCCCTTCAACTCTAATGCTGGCTGCTTAACTTCTTAGATGCTGCGATCAGTAGCAACTGTGGCAAATAGACAGAGTGACAGTGTTCCCTCTACCACCATCAGCCATGGCCTAACAAACCCCCCCAGGGCTGCCATGACTGTATGACCAAAAAATAAAAAAAAGTTATTTCCAGAGAAAAACAGCTGCCGACCATCTTATTTCATATTCCTCCGTTGCTGAAAATGCTCCTCAAAATGCTAAAAGGACATTCTGATCTTCTGTGCTCAACCTCTGACTGATTATCGGAATTGACCCTTTGGTCTGAACGAACTTTGCCTGCCCTGACCTGGGCTTGTTTCCTGACTTAGCTTTTGCCTGATCCTTTGATACTACTCACTGGTGTCTCTTGACCCCATCGGTCAGCAGTTACTTGAACAGAGACTACAACTCCAAAAGGTAGTGGTCTGGTGGTTTCTGTGCAGTGGAGTCCACATCCCTGTATATACCTTAAAGGGTGAAAACCAGGGGGGCTAGTTAGATAATACACTTAGGAGTAGCCAGAAGCCAAAATCTGTCCAGCGACACAGGGAATCCATAACCAATTTTTTTACTCTCAACTTTTCATTAAAACCATACTGGTGGACCCATGGAAGCACCACTAATGAGGCCAGGTGAGGCGATCAACTGAGGTAGGGGCAAGAGGGGGGCAGCGAAAGGGCCATGGGCAATGAGCGCTTTCATTGTGGAAAAGGGGTTAGTTTAAGAGATTGGCATGGGTGGGGGAGTCGTTTCAGTTTTTGCTCAGGCAGCAGAAAGGATAGGTGCACCCCTGGGTGGACCTGAGTTTTGCAGCCCTTGCACACAGCCTGAAAAGAATGCTCGTTCCTGATCATTGACCCATCTATGTATCCCACCAATGATCCACAAATGCTAGTTTGTTGGCTGATCGGATATTTTATGTTCACATAAAAATGTTCGTTTGTCAGAGGCAAATCTTCCTATGTAAAAGGGGGAAGTGCTACCAACCATATGCAAACTGTATGGGGGATGAACAATCGTAATTAGATCATTCATCCCCCATACAGCTGGCATTAGCTGATATAAAAGGTCTTGTTAAAAAAGAGCTGCTCAACTTGTTCTTGGATAAGGAGTGGACCCTTGTACTGTACTACCCAAATGTCATACCTGGACCACCTTCAAACCAGGGTTGCTTCACAAAAATGTGCCAGTTTGTAAATTAACTTATATTGGCTCAGGTATGTTATGATAAGTAAGCTCTTCTGCCAAAAAAGGGAAAAACATTAAAAAGCAACCAATGGAATAGGACAAAAAGTTCACAATGTAGTAATTCCAGTAAGTGTTATCTTTTTCTGGTTATCAAGGTTCCCAAGACCTCCAGCCAATAAAGGGATCATATAGAGTAGCCCTTAGGAGATGAAGCCAACACCTCCCTCCTCAGGGGTAATGGGTGTGACACATACATTAGGTCTGTTTACACTGAGCACTGTCATTGTTTACACAAGTGTCTGGATTACTGGTCATTTACTGGTCATTTACTGGTGAGTTACTGGTCAGTTCTGTCATTCGTTAGGTTCTACTTCCCAGGATTTAGAGGAGTTGTAAAGATAAGCCTCAAACCATCAATTTGATGAATTTACCTAAAATCTATCCCTCGGGCCATAAAGGAATGATCTATATATCAGCATCCTGATATCCTATCCGGGTGGACTGGGAATTTAAAGTGGCCCTGGAAAAACTACTAAACGTGGCCCCATATTGTAGTCGGATTCAAACTGATGGAAGGCAGGGCCAGCAATACCATATTGTGGCACATTATACAACACCAACAGGGCCAAATACCACAGTCCATCACAAAATACTGCCAGCAGCACAAAGTACATCCCCAGAAACTTCCACTGGGAGGCTGTCAGGAGGCCCCAGGCGGCCCCCTGGGCATCGGCCCACCAGGAAATTTCCCTGTAAGGTCTATGGAGAATCTACCCCTCCTAACAAGGTTATGACATATCCATCTAACGCATTTTTAAAGAGTTAATGGTGAGCTATCAGCCATTGTGAATCCTATACTATCATCCCAACTTCTCCATAAGCAAGCACACTCAGATCAGAATGGTATGTTATTTCTACCCTGAGACAACTCTGACAAAGAAGGGTGGAAAAGCCAGCTACTCTGTTACCTCTAATGGCAGAATTTGTGGAAAGGTCTGCTGAACATCATATGATGGCCGTACACCTTTATAGAGTTTTTTCCATGAAAAGTATTCCTATGCAATGAATAGGGCATTTCAAGTGGAGTATATGCATTTTTATGTACATTACATTTTCTCTCTGGTAGCGCCCTCTGCTGGTTATCCTTCTGGTCCACATTTAACTGCATTCAGTGGTGGACACACATGCTCAATAGCTTCCCTGCTTCCTTCTCCTCAGTGCTGGTGTAGTGATCTCATAGAGAAGCAGTTGAAGCCACCCAGACACCTCCAATTCATTCATCCCTACTTCTAAATTGATAGAACTAAATAGCTGTATCTCTGTCTAGACATTCAAGAAGGAAATGTGGAGTCACATATAGTACCATATGTATCTCTGGTGCTGTGTGTGAGGGACTATTTTCTATGCAGCGGAGGAAGGGGTTAACAAGAGCTAATTGTCAAGTATCCTGGGAGAGGCAGGAGCTTGATTGCCTCATGTAAGTTGCTGTCCACCCACAGAAAGGGAAGAAAGTCCTCCAAGTAAGCAGATAAGTGAGTAAAAAAAAGTTGTGAATTCATAGGATAACCCCTTTAATAGCTACTGGCTGGAGGCTCGGTCAGGCCAATGGCAGATTATAGTAGGGGCGTTTGAGTCGGCAGCCCCGGGCCCCACATCAATGAGGGGCCCATCGTCCAGGTGCCATTACATATTAGTATTTTCATATTTTCTGAGAGGAAGGAGTGAGGCAGAGGAGAGTGAGGTGGGAGGGACTCACATAACTGTAACACCTCCTCCAATCAGAAAGCAGCTGAGTGGCGGTGTGTCCACCCTTCTCTGACATCCTTAACGGGAGTTTGCGTTCCAGTGCCAATGTTGCGAGTAGAGAGACACAGAGCAGAACTGGCAGGGAGTGAGGCCTGCGGTTGCCATTTTAGGCATAGCCAAACAGAGTGGCTCTGCCAATACAGACAGTGGATTTAATCCACACCACACTAGCGACTAGTCAGAGTGAGACACCCCGCCAGGCCAGTTACATTCCATAATACTTGCTGCCATACTTGCCAGTTACATACAGTACTGTGGCTGGCTGTGACAGAGTCTTTCATTTACTGGTGGCAGGCAGTGGAACACATACCACGCGCCTATTGTTTATTGCCGTCACTCACTGGTAGCTGAGCCTCAGTCACACACAGCCTTAGGGCTCATACACACGGACGTGTGCCGGCCGTTCCGTGCAATTTGCGGTCCCCAATGCAAGGACACCATCCATGTGGCTGCCGCAGATGGATCCAGCCCCTTTCAACTTGAATGGGTCCGTGATCTGTCCACACCCCAAAAAAATAGAACATGTTCTATTTTTTTACGGTGCGGAGGCACGGAGAGAAACCCCAAATAATAAATAAAATTTAAAAAAAGGTTTTAAACTTGCTCAACCTCGCAAGGCTGCATTAACCTGTTGTATTTTTGAATGGTTTTTCTGCTCTTTTGCATTTCTTTGCACTTGTTTTTAGTGCTTTTTTTCCCCCGTTAAAAAATGCCAGCTCCAGATGTAAGCTGAAGGTCTATGGGAAATATGAAGCACAGAACAAACAAGCATTTTTATTTTCTTTTTGCTCCTAGTGTTTTTTGTTTTTCTGGTTTATTTTAAAAAATGAGACATGCTTGAGGTATTCGTGTTTTTCTGGCATATTCACATCATCTTGCGGTCGAGCACCGACCGTGGGGCCTCTGCATGTGGATCTGACTTGAATGGGTCTGCATCCGACGGTCTGCACAGCAAAAAAGTAGTAGTTCCCTGCCTCCGTTCTGCACCGATCTTCCGGATTCCGAGCCCATTCCAGTGACTGGGTCCACATCTGTAATGTGGTGCCAGAATGCCCGGGGCCCGTATCTTGCAGGCCACAATACGGGCCCGGCCAACACATGGTCGTGTGCATGAGCCCTTGTAGTGGAAAAATGCCATGAAGATGACACTTGAGGCAGGACATTGTGGTAGTCATGTATAATGGCTCTACATAGAAAAGTCATACATTATGTCGCAAGTGGCATCATTTGTGACTTTATAGCCTTTTCTGACATCTAAGGCACTCTTGCGTAAAGTGATCGTGTGTAAGGAGGAGAAGGTGGGTCATGAGTGGGGAAAACACTGGATCTGCAAAATACAGATACCTTCCATATGTACTCTGCACGTTCATCAGCATGAGCCCATATGGATAAGAATAGGACATGTTCTATAATTTGCAGGACGGTCACACGGATCTGGCCAAAGATACGGATGTTTGCATGACTCCAAAGAAAAGAATGGGTCAGTGCAAACAGATGACAAATCCAGTCATGTGCACGAGGCCTTAGGTATTTCTGTGGGATATAACTTTGCATTCAGTGCATTGTAATGGCATTGACAGAACTAAGCAAACCTACACTTGGAAATTGTCAAGCCACCAGTTGTCTCAGAATGATAAAGCCAAACTTTTTTTTCCTTTAAAGGGCATCTGCAGTTTTGTACCTATGACACTCGCTGACCTGTTACATATGCGTTTGGCAGCTGAAGACGTCTGTGTTGGTCCCATGTTCATATGTGTCCACATTGCTGAGAAAAATGAAGTTTTATTATATGCAAATGAGCCTCTAAGAGCAACGGGGGCGTTACCATTACACCTAGGGGCTCTGCTCTCTCTGCAACTGCTGCGCCCTCTGCACTTTGATTGACAGGGCCAGGTGTGATGACGTTTTCACTGCCTGGTCCTGTCAATCAAAGTGCAGAGGACACGACAGTTGCAGAGAGTGCAGAGCCTCTAGGTGTAATGGTAACGCCCTCATTGCTCCTAGAGGCTCATTTGCATATAATAAAACATAATTTTTCTCAGTAATGTGGACACATACGAACATGGGACCAACACAGATGTCTTCAGCTGCCAGGTGCACATGTAACAGGTCAGCCAGTGTCATAAGTACAAATCTGCTGACAGATGTCCATTAATATATAAATTGCATAAAGACTAGAGATTTTTTTTTTTTTTTTTCAAAAAAGTATTTATATGGAAACATAGCAGATGTGAAACGTGAGATGATACTTACATACCTAATGTTGCACAGAAATATTATTTTTATTATTATTATTATTATTATTGTTGTTGTAATAATTGTATTTATAAACAGAAGAAAGCTACAATGTTATTGTTTCTAAGGAGACGGAAAATAACAAATATTTGCAATCTTTGACATTGTAAGTTTATTCAGAACTTTTAGACTGTCTTCTAGCAGACAACCTTTCTTACTACTGAGAGGGAAACAACTTGGAGATTATGTAACATACACTTTTGCCATGGGTTGTCCCCCCCATGAGCTACAAATATGGAGCTGAGAATCCTGTCCGTCAGGAAGAGGCTCCGAAAAATTCAGGTTTTGATCTGCACAAAAGAAGACAAGTCTGAACGCAACAAGCATTCCCAGCGATTGTGTTCGCTTTAGGGAACTGTGATGGGGAGGGCGAGGGCTTAACCCTTCAGCCTCCCACACACATGCTCTAAGGGTACGGCCGCGCGGTCGCAGGTTTCTGCATGCAGTTTCGGAAGCCGAAATCAGGACGGGGTCATAAAAGGAGAGAAAGTATTCGGGACAGGTACGACTTTTTTTTTTTTTTGTAAATTTACTCCTTCCAAAACTGCATGCAGAAACCTGACCGTGTGGCCCTACCCTAAATAAAGGTGAATGGCAGCAAAGTGGGCATGGAAGTCCTCAGCCCTGGTGAGACAAAAGCTCATTGCCAGAGGGATGGGCGACAATGTGTGCATTTTTTTTTTCTTTTTCCTACATGGACAGTAAAATAAAGTGTTAAAGCTGTGAGAGACTAGCTCCCAAGCCCAGCCCTCCTGCTTTCCAATCACTGACATCATACAGAGAGGGGGAGGGAGAGAGAACTGCAAGAGTCACACAGGGGAAGGCAGGCAGGCAGGCTGGAGCAGGGACTCAGATAGAGACACACAAAGTGTAAAGTGTCCAAGGATCTGCACAAGGCACTGGCTCCTCTGGAAAGTGCACTGCTGGACTGGAGAGACATCACTGCAGAAAGCAAGTCTCCAAGGCTCACCACTCATGGACCCTGAGACAGCATGACCAAAAAAAGCTGAAAAAAGAACATTTGTTTCCGAGAGAGAAAGCTCTTGGGGTTGCAGGAAGCAGGGAAAATTGCTGTGTATGGTAAGCTGTCTCCCTGGGGTGGAGAAGAAGGGGGATGTGTGGGATGCCTTCTCCCCTGTCCCACTAGTTAGCAAAAACACCCACACCACAAAAAAAGAGGATTTTGCCATTCTGCATTGCTGTTACATGTCCCTGGAAGAGGATAAGAGGGTGGAGAGTGTCTCTTAAGTTGCTCCTGCTTTAGATACTTGGATTTGATGCTTATCCGGTGGATTATGGCTCCAGATCAGAAAGGATCCTGCTGCCGTTGCCGCTCGTGGTGGCCCCTGACCATCAGCATCTTCCTAGCTTCAGTCTTCCAAGGTGAGAGAAACTTTGATTTGCAGAGTGGAGGTCTAATGAAGTCTGTCCTGGGGCTGCTGGGAAATGGGATGCTTTAATTTGGGATGGATGAAGGTGACACCATTCATCTTATGTGAAATAAGTAGAAGGAAAAAAAAAACGAATGGTACATAATGGTTTAGTCTATGGGTACTGGAGAGGTGCCATACAAAGGAGGAAGAGTCTAGGTGGACTCTTGGGATGTGAGTCATGCACGTAGAGCTGAAGCGCCTGTGATCCCAAAACTACAGCGAAGGATAATATTATATTTTATAATCGAATGCCCCTGCTGGAATACAAATCGTATAAAAGCCAGGGCGATTCCTCTGGTGTCATTTGCTGCAATCTATCTGTCAATTAGGATGACCGTTTATAATGAGACTAGAGAGGGAGAGATTATCATGTGCCATCAGCCACCTAAAGGGTGATAAAGCAACGCAGGATGGTGCACAGCGTAACAATACACTGTGTAATATACAATATTACAATGTATCGTATCGTACAATGTGTAATAGTGCGTGCAATGTGATTACAAGGTGTAATTGACAATATTAGTGTATGATACAATGTGTAATATACAGGAAAGCAATGAATAATATAATATACCATAATTGATGAATGAATAGTATAATATAATACTACAATGTATAATCTACACTAATACAATGCATAATATAATACTACAATGTATAATCTACAAGAAAGCAATAAATAATATAATACTACAATGTATAATACACAAGAAAGCAATGCATAATATAATACTACAATGTATAATACACAAGAAAGCAATGCATAATATAATACTACAATGTATAATCTACACTAATACAATGCATAATATAATACTACACTAATACAATGAATAATATAATACTACAATGTATAATCTACACTAATACAATGTATAATATAATAATGTAATGTATGAGATGTAATAAGGCAGTGTATGACATAATATAATACAATGCAAAACAATACAGTAGAAGACAATGTCTGGATTTTTACATCATTGAGGCTTTTGGTTCCAGCCCTTGTGATGGAGGTGGCTGTGTCATCTCCAGGGACGAGCAATCACACTTGTTGGTGATTTAATTCCTGGCGTCTATTCTAGTAGGCAACAGGTTGGCTTGGTGCCCAACAACCACAGAAGTACTACTTCTACCCTATCATGTACTGCTTCATCACAACCATCATTCTCTATACCGCCAGACCCGTGTTACGCTATATGACACTTGTATGAAGAAGAAGGAGTCATGTAACTTTCCCTGATTTCTATAGAGGGTGCCTGGTTCTGCGTTAGTGCCACCCGGGTAACTGAGAGAAGTAGGAATGTGCCGTTCTGCGGACTGGAAAATAAAACTGGAGGCAAAATTGAAGCTCTTTATGATCTGAACCCCCCTATTGGGGGAGGGAGGGTACAAAAGACATCTATGCCAACCAATATGGAGAATGAATCGTCCCTCCTCCTCCCCCTTCCACAAAAACATCAACATAGGGGGTTGAGCTGCCAAGGGGCTTGCTGCTTTTTGACATGGGGGCAGGAGCTAGAATGAATGTTAGATGCAGAGTGTGGATTACGCCGTTTTGGGACCCCACAGCTGTCTGATCTGCATCCTCTCGGAAAACTAGTTCCGCCCTGTAAAGTTTGCAAGAGATTCTTTAAAAAAAAAATTATTATTATTATTTTCTCTTTTGGCTCTCCAGGAGGGAAATTGTCTCGATTCTCAGCTAATCTGAAGCCTGGTGAATCGAATCATCTCGTCTCATATTGTCATGATAAATGGGGGGGCCATGAAAGTGGTCGGGTTGTACGACGGCTCATATGCCATCTACCATGACTCCCAAGAGTAGCTTTTTTGTGCAGTTTTTGAGCCAGAGCCAGGAGTGGATCCAAAAAAGGACCAAAAATATAAAGGAAAGACTGATCCGTCTCCTCGTCTCTGTACCCTCTTTTATGTATGGTTTCAAAAACCGTGTGTGCCAATCCAGCCTCGGGGATAGAAGAGGGATATATATACAGGAGGAGACAACCCAAGCCTTAGATACAGAGGCTCCCCTGTCATAGGAAGATGTGAAAACTTGACGGTGCCTTCAGAGCACTGGAGGGAACAATGGCCGGCACCAGACACGGCTTAAGCTCTGGTCATACTTGCATTTCTTCAGACCTTTCTGAAAAAAGTAGGTGGAGAAGGGTCTCGCAGAGCTAGAACCGTCCATATATTTCACTTGGAACTGAAAATCTGCATTCATCGCCATTCATTTTAGCCGAATTTCCATATTCATTCCTGTCTGAAGGCCTCCATAATGCCCCAGGCTGAAATCCATTGAAGTGCATGAGCTTATTAGATAGTAAGTCGAAAACTAAAGCTGGCCCTAGACTTTAGATACGTTAGCTGAAGGCTAATCTTCCTGATCTCCCTTCCCCCCAGACATGCACACTCCACTCGGCAGAGCATGCATGTGTTCTCAAAAAGGGAGATAAGAAGCCAGTTGAGATGTCTGGCAGTGGCTTTCTCCTCTCTTCCCATTATATTCTGGGGCAAGTGTGTATGAGGGAGTCGTCTGCCGGCCATTGAAGGTGTATGGGCATCTTAAGCCACCTCTGGTGGTAGACTATCCCCCCTGGACATGTTGCAATCCAACCTGCCTGACCTTGATCACCAGGGAGAGTTGTGGCACCATCATATACGTTATATGGTCGGCTGATGCCACCGAAATCCTTGGGTTTGGCCAGCTACCACTTTATACGTATGGCCACCCTTAGACACAATCATCTAGGCTAGGGAGGCCCAACCTTCGGCCCTCAAGCTGTTGCAAAACTACAACTCCCAACTTGCCTGAACAGCCTAGAGCTATTAGGGCATGCTGGGAGTTGTAGTTTTGCAACAGCTGGAGGGCAGGTTGTCGGCCCTGTATTCTGCCCACACAGACCATGGCGTCGCACCAACGGTAACGTTACGTTCAGGACGATTCCTCCCAGAAATGACTGGAAGCCAAGTGACGTGGACTCAGGATGGTGACATAATGCCATAATCTGCCCATTATAAGCCCCAGTCATGCAGAATCCTCCGTCTTACCATTGACATTCGGCAGTCTATTTAACTCCTCACAGACCAGTCCTGCTGAATCACCAGCAGACGGATGATGACTACTTCCCCGCGCACCAATTTCTTCACATTCCCGGCCCCTGATGTTTTAATAATTAGACCCTTCCTGCTCGGTGGTGAAGGAATGACAGACGCAGAGTTTGCTTCCAGATTTGATACATGCTTTCGTCCGTTAGGGTGAGAAAAGGGTTAAACGATATCATCTCAGTCGCCGGGAATTAATCAAGACAGCTCTTGTCATCACCATCAATCCTTTTAATGGAATCGTCCCTGATTAGCGGAGTATATTGGACGGTGATCCACCCCCTGCGCGTCCATTAGCCTCTACAGTAGCAATCACATCATTATAACACGCTCGGTGTATCATTAGGCGGCACAGCAGGGCAGAAAGGTCAGCAAAGGGTGCGCGGCACAGGGTCACTGAAATTCCCAGAATGACCTCTAGGGGACATTCCAAAATTATTTACAAATCTGATATGATCTTTAGAAAAAGGAAACTGCCTTTACTAAAACTTTGCAGATGTAGCAGAGCCGAGAGTGTGTCACAACCCAATGAGTTATGGCAGATAACAAACTTGGCTCTGCTACTTCATTTGCATTGATATTGTTTGCTGCATGCACTGGCATTAAATCGTAACGGTTTAGTGCATGCAGACAATGTATATTAGAGAAAAATAATAATAAAAAACCGCCACACACTCCGGTGACAAGGCCACATGTGGATGACTGGGGCCTAGATAGACCGCCACCTCTGCAGTTGTCATGAAAGACTCATCCAATCAGTAATGGTTGGTGAACTCCCTCATTTTATTCCCCTGACACGCTCAACAACACATCGTTCTCTGTCTCTGCCTTCTCCCTGGCAGAAGACACCGCCGCCGCTCTGTCTCTCTACCGCAGTTCTCTGCTGCGACCCAGTGTCTAAGGCTGAGGCTGAAAACACGAAAAACAACCTGCAGATGTTCTCAGCTAATACGGTCAACGGGCCGGTGTAAAGTCCGTCACTTGGGTTTTTGTGGAGCAGTTGGGCATTCTCTATCCTGCTGCTTTCTACGGCGTATTGGTTAGTAAATAGTTAATCCAAGAGATCCTTAAAGGAACCTATCCCATTGTACAGCATAGAGCAGGACGAGCTGAGCAGACTGATATATATGTAGTTTTATGGACGCGACAGTCCTCAAACCGCAGGTCCGACAAAATACGGATGCGGTCCGTGTGCCGACTGCATTGAATTGAGTGAATCTATGGTCCGCATTTTGAGGAATGGATGTACGGAATGGATGATCCATATGTTTCCGCATCCGTACGTAGGATAGAACATGTCCTATGTCCGGATCCACCTAGGTCAAAGGGTCCACCCAGAGGCGGACTGGCCATAGACCCTACAGGGAAATTTCTCAGTGGGCCGATGCCCCAGAAGGTTACCTACGTCCTCCTCTTGGCCAAAAGCCAGGTACATGAAGATCTGATGCCCTCAGCATTAGTTCATTTAGGCAGTATCTGTGGGGCCACTTTTAGTATTTTTTCCAGGGCCACTTTAAGTTCCCAGTCCGCTCCTGGGTGCACCAAAAACACGGATGCAGCACAGACAGTATACGTCTGACTGGTCTAAATGGTGAAGGTCCAGCCCTTGTGATCCCTAGAATTAAAGAGCAGCGGCGCAGGGAAAAAGCCATGTCCACGTGAGATTTTCCTTGTGCCACTGTGGTGATACAGTGATGTTGGTCGTATGTTGTCAATGTCTGAAATAGGAAAGCCCCTTTTAAAAGGAGTGGTCCCATCTGGACATCTATGGCATATCTACAGGATAGGTGCCCTATGGGGAGGAATGGAGAATGGAGAGTGAGCCACGCGTTCACTGCTATAGGACTTCCAAAAGAGCCAAAAAAATGCAGTCAGTCCCAGGTCCAGAGGGGTTTTCTGAGATTTTTTAACTTGTGACCAATCATCTGTATCTGATTGGTGGGGGTTCCACACCAGGGACTCCCGCCGAACAGCTGTTTTAGAAGGCACCGCTGCTTGCAATAGTGCAGCGGCCTTCTCTTTGCTCACACAAAGCACAGCGCTGTACAGGGGCGTAGCTATAGGGTGGCGCAGAGGTAGCAGTCGCTACTGGGGCCCAGAAGCCTGAGGGGGCCCAAAAACCCTTGTGCTGCATAAAGAAGACACCAGTATTATGCATATTGGTCCAGGCAGAAGGAAGGCTATGTGCCCTGAGGAAGGGGGGCCCGAGCTGAAACTCTTGCACTAGGGCCCATGAGCCATTTAAGCTACGCCCCCCTGGCGCCGTACATTGTATAGTGGCTGTGCTTGGTATTGCAGCTCGGCCCCATTCACTTCAATGGGCTGAGCTGCCACCTAGGTCACGTGACGATGAACGTGACATCACATGGCAGAGACAAGGCTGTGAGAAGGCTGCTGCGCTACTGCCGAGCGCCGGGTGGCCTGCCTCAAAAAGCTGATCGGTGGGGGACCCGGGTGTCTGAACCCCACCCCCCCGTATCAGATACTGATGACCTATCCAGAGGACAGGTCATGACATAGAAATATAGAATATTAACGGCCAGAAAAAAGACCACCTGGTCCTCTAATCTGCCCTTATGTATAAGTTAAAACATTTCAGAAAAGCCTTTTAATACTGAAATCACACATCTAGTTTGTTTTAACCAAAGTCATAAGTGGATTTGAAAAGAAATGAGTTCTATAAAAGCAGGTTATGGGTTACTGTCCTGGCCATGTGCCAGTCCGTGTGGCGGTCACCAGTGCGGATTGGCCATAGACCTACAGGGAAATTTCCCGGTGGGACCAATGCCCAGGGGGCCATCTGGCCCTCCTAATTGGCAGCAAGTGGAAGTTTTTGGGCATGTATTTTGTCCTGCTGGCAGTATTTTGTGACGGACTGTGGTATTTGGCTCTGTTGGGGCAGTATAATGTGCCACAATAAGATATTATTGGCCCTGCCTGCCATCAATTTGGACCCGACTACAAAATGGGGCCACTTTTAGTATTTTTTCCAGGGCCACTTTAAGTTCCCAGTCCGCCCTTGGCGGTCACATTTCCCGGTCCACTGCGTCATGGTGGTCACAGCCCGACCACACATCTAATGTCCCGTACTCAAATTATGCTGTGGCTTTCATTGTGGCAAAGGAGTTAGGTTTAGAAATTGGCCATGATGGGGAGGGGCACCATTTCAGTTTTTTGCTCAGGCAGCAGAAAGGCTAAGTGCACCCCTAGATGTTGCCATCACACGGACCGCATTTCACGGAGCGCACATGGCCATGTAAAAGCAACCTGACACTGCTCCTGCCTGCTGGATCCACTTCTCTCAAAACTGCACGTGTGCTTCCAGCCTGCATCCATTCAAGCAGTGCATTGTTATCATGTAGGGCACGTATGCTGCAGGTCAGCACTTTTACGGCTTTTGCTTCCTCGCTGGGAAAAGAAACTGATGGAAAAAAAAAAAAACACGATGTCTAGTTTTTATATGCAGGTTCGATTAAAAGCAGCTCAAGAACTTTTTTCAGTGGAACGATTAACCCCCATCGTCCTAGACACTGGATCTATCTCCCTTGGAGAAGGGGGAGGATGAAATCATGGAGTCACCAGTGGCATTACTATAGTTCATCTTCCATCGTCAGCGGCTGCAGCGCATCGACCCCCATTCAGGACGGAGAAGGGCTCTGCAGTCGTCCATTAGCACCAAATCTTTTATAATTGGGTATTAAATCCGATTCTTAGATACAGTTCAGCGTTCTGGTAATTAGATGCAGGCGGGCAAGAAGTCGCGAGCTTATGCACTAAACTCTATTGATTTCATCTGCGCGGTGGTTTGGAGCCCATCAGCAATGTACTGTGAATGGTTCCCGCAACCCTCCAGACAAATACATCAGGTCAAGCAATTACCTCGCACGTCACTAATTCAGACTGACATGCAAAGTACAACAGACAGTTATACGGAGAGCGGCACAATGGGAGGTTTGTAACGCGCTGGAGATAGACAAATTGCAAGCTTGCTGCATTCTGTATTGTATCCAGGTGCGAGGAAGAAAAAGCCGCCTGCAGTAAGAGGCAGACACAACAAGCGCGCACACAGCGACACGCAGATACAGCGGTGCCCGGATTAGACAGATGGAGTCTGAGATGCTAGGGATTAGAGTGCTTGAGATAACGGCGGTGCTGTACTGCGCAGGCACTATGCACACCGTCATTACTAGTGAATATCACTGTAGCAGAGCTGAGTTTGTGACTGGTTTACTTGTAGTCCCAGGAAGTCCTGAAGAGTTAAAGGGGCTCTCTCATCAAAGTGGTTATCCGACACGGAAATGTTGTTTTACAAAAGTCTCGGAAGGGCTTTAAAAAAAAAGTATAGAATCAAATATTCACAGATTTCCCCAACTCAGCCGTTCAACTGCTCAACCAGTTACTGGCTGGGATGGGGATCATTGGGACTGGTAAAATTACTGGCTGAGATTGGTAAATTTACTGTTTTTGATTGGGATTACTGAGATTGGTAAAGTTATGGAATGGCTTTGGGACTAGTAAAATTACTGGCTGGCACTGTGATTACCTGGATTGGTAAAATTACTTACTGGGATTGGTAAATTTACTGGGTGGCACTGGGATTACTTGGATTGGTAAAGCTACTGCTGGCATTGGATTTACTAGTATTGGTAAAGTTACTGGCTGGCACTGGGATGACTAGAATTGATAGTTACTGGCTGGCATTGGGATTACTGGATTGATAAAGTTACTGGCTGGCACTGGGATTTACTGGGGATTGATAAAGTTACTGGCCGGCATTGGGATTACTAGGATTTAGTGATGAGCGAGCATTTTTTGGGGACCCGTGTAAACCAGACACCCTCCCCTCTTCCGAGCGGGGGGGTGCCTGTTTAGTCCCATTGACTAACATTATGCTCGGGTGCTCGGCCAGAGAACCCAAGCACACGAGCACCTGGGTGTTATATCATCACTACTAGGATTGATAAAGTTACTGGCTGGCATTGGGATTACTGGGATTGGTAAAGTTACTGGCTGGCACTGGGATTACTAGGATTGGTAAAGTTACTGGCTGGCATCGGGATTGGTAACATTACTCGCAAGCACTGGGATTACCTGAATTGGTAAAGTTACTCGACATCAGGATTTGTAAAATTACTGGGTGGCACTGGGATTACTGGGATTGTTAAAGTGAGTATTGCTTTATTTAACCTTTTCTGAGCCTTTATTTAAAAAAAAAAAACCTGTACCAGCTGGAAAACCTTTTGTGCCTCATTTATCACCTGTCCACAGGTTACGTAGGATTTGACCATTGGGACCCCCACCTATCATGAGAATTGGGGTCCCCAGTGTGAACGGACCACCAGTGCGCATGCGTGACGACCACTCAGACAGGGATAGCCGAGCGCTGAGCTTAATAGTCCATGTGCACTACCACTCTATTCACCCAGGAGTGATCAGGGGGGGGTCCCGGCCACTGAACCCTCAGCCATCATTCATTTATCACCTACTGTTAACGCAGAACCTCTTTAAATGACAAAGTCAGCTCTGCTATACATATATGCACACCGTCATTACTAGTGAATATCACTGTAGCAGAGCTGAGTTTGTGACTGGTTTACTTGTAGTCCCAGGAAGTCCTGAAGAGTTAAAGGGGCTCTCTCATCAAAGTGGTTATCCGACACGGAAATGTTGTTTTACAAAAGTCTCGGAAGGGCTTTAAAAAAAAAGTATAGAATCAAATATTCACAGATTTCCCCAACTCAGCCGTTCAACTGCTCAACCAGTTACTGGCTGGGATGGGGATCATTGGGACTGGTAAAATTACTGGCTGAGATTGGTAAATTTACTGTTTTTGATTGGGATTACTGAGATTGGTAAAGTTATGGAATGGCTTTGGGACTAGTAAAATTACTGGCTGGCACTGTGATTACCTGGATTGGTAAAATTACTTACTGGGATTGGTAAATTTACTGGGTGGCACTGGGATTACTTGGATTGGTAAAGCTACTGCTGGCATTGGATTTACTAGTATTGGTAAAGTTACTGGCTGGCACTGGGATGACTAGAATTGATAGTTACTGGCTGGCATTGGGATTACTGGGATTGATAAAGTTACTGGCTGGCACTGGGATTACTGGGATTGATAAAGTTACTGGCCGGCATTGGGATTACTAGGATTTAGTGATGAGCGAGCATTTTTTGGGGACCCGTGTAAACCAGACACCCTCCCCTCTTCCGAGCGGGGGGGTGCCTGTTTAGTCCCATTGACTAACATTATGCTCGGGTGCTCGGCCAGAGAACCCAAGCACACGAGCACCTGGGTGTTATATCATCACTACTAGGATTGATAAGTTACTGGCTGGCATTGGATTACTGGGATTGGTAAGTTTACTGGCTGGCACTTGGGATTACTAGGATTCGGTAAAGTTACTGGCTGGCCATCGGGATTGGTAACATTACTCGCAAGCACTGGGATTACCTGAATTGGTAAAGTTACTCGACATTCAGGATTTGTAAAATTACTGGGTGGCACTGGGATTACTGGATGTAAAGTGAGTATTGCTTTTATTTTAACCTTTTCTGAGCCTTTATTTAAAAAAAAAAAACCTGTACCAGCTGGAAAACCTTTTGTGCCTCATTTATCACCTGTCCACAGGTTACGTAGGATTTGACCATTGGGACCCCCACCTATCATGAGAATTGGGGTCCCCAGTGTGAACGGACCACCAGTGCGCATGCGTGACCACCACTCTGACAGGGATAGCCGAGCGCTGAGCTTAATAGTCCATGTGCACTACCACTCTATTCACCCAGGAGTGATCAGGGGGGGTCCCGGCCACTGAACCCTCAGCCATCATTCATTTATCACCTACTGTTAACGCAGAACCTCTTTAAATGACAAAGTCAGCTCTGCTATACATATCATACACGCAGAGAGAAGACTCCGCTTGGGCGCATCTACATTATCTCCAGCCCGATCCAGGAGATGACAGGTATCTGGACTCAAGTCATTACCTGGTGCAGCAGCTACAGGCACAATGCAAATGGATATAAGCCTTTGGCGCAGTGCCAGCGAGCAAACCCTGGCGCTCAGCGGAGGGCGAATCTATTGTATATTTGGTATTAAGTCTCTTTTTTTTGTATGAGGAAGTTTAGCCGGGAGATATTCTTGGAATGGAATAGCGGTTTCACAATGATTCTGCTTGTATCAGCGTTAGTAAGCTCTGGTCACCCAGCAATTAAATCCTTACGTATTGAATCATCACAAAAGACGGGCAAACCCAAAATACGACCGAAATCCGTGTAGAAACTGACATAAAAGACTTAGTAATGACATGCCTGACATATGTGTAACATCATCTGCACATAAGGCGGAGCTCTGCCTCTACAGCAGCCTTAAAGGGGATTCCGACCACTATGCTAATAGATGGGGGGCAAGGGGGGGGCCTCAAGATCCTCACCTACAACCTAAAGCAGAGAATGGTTACAGGAGCACCCCTCATTCTGGAGGACTTAGTGCATCCATAAGTTACAGAAAAAGCCATTGATTTTGATGATTTCAGTGAGAGCGGTGTAATACCTTTTTTCTCCTGCGGGGTTGCTGCAGGGAAAGTGAACACTTGCTGCCCATTCCTCTGCTGATCACATCAGATCACTGTGGTCGCAGCACCGAGGAGAGACATCCTGCTTGTCATCAGGGGACCCTCGTATAGAAAAGTGATTGTCCAAAGCGGGAAACCCATTCAGTTGGTATAATTTTAGTATGAGCCATTCTTTAATACATAAATATCCTTTAAGGGCTCAGGCACACGTCGGTCGTCCATTCCCGTATTGCGGCCCACAAACAGCACCGGCCGTATATACCCTGCATCACGGATGTGAACCCATTCACTTGAATGGGTCTGCAATCCAGAAGGTGCGGTGCGGAACGGAGGCACTGCGGAGTACTTCTGTCGGGTTTCTCTCCATGTCTCCGCACCAACAAAAAACAGAACATATTCTTTTTTTTTTTGCGGTGTGGATAGATCATGGACCCATTCAACTTGACCTCTAATGAGTAGGAGCCATATGTTCCTTTAAATGGCGCCTGTCAACTTTCCTGACAAGTCTGTTTTACCTAATCCTTTTATTCTGGATTATATATGCATAATATACAGTATATCTTTGGATTGTGCTGTTACTCTGTTATTCCTACTAGAAATGTATGAATAAATTGAAAACTGGGAGGGGGGTTATCATTCTCCTTGTGAAAGAGGCATGTCTCTACACCAGGGATCGGCAACCTTCGGCACCTCCAGCTGTCTGTGACAACTACAAACTCGCCAGCCATGCACATCTTACTAGCCAGCTGTTCTTGTAAACCACCCAGAGAAGTGAAAGTAGGATTCTAGGAGTTGTAGTTTCAGACAGCTGGAGTGCCAGAGGCTGCTGATCTCTGCTCTACACAGTCTGACACGGCCAACACGATTTTACGCGCCCTCAACCTGGTAACACCTACTTGTCAATTTATTCATACATTACTTGGAGGAATAACAGAGGAACGACACAATGCAGAGTTCATTGTTATATTATTTGTATATTTCTCCCTGAAGGTGCTTTTTACATATTTTTTAATATGTTTAATATCTACAGAATTTGGAGATCTTCTATAACAGCTGTGATACATAATCGGCTCCAGCCCAGAGATGTATCTAGAATCCTGCGCTCTGTTCCCTCTATAGAGCGTCTCCTGGCTTGATTAGCATAGATTTCACCATCGTTCACCCCTCAGAAACTGGAGATATTTTGCAATCGTGACATCATTTTTGGCCCGCTCACGCTAAACAAGACCAGAAATCCAAAAACTTAGAACATATTGTTGCAGGGAAATTTGATATTTGGCTCCCGCACAAACCTGAATTT
>ONZH01010873.1:0-34029 GCA_900303285.1 Rhinella marina | reverse complement strand
GTTCTACTTCACAGCAGTTTGATAAATCTTCCCACTATTCCTATAATGCATTGCATTTTAATGTCAGTACTATACAGAACTGGGGAACACTCAAGGTTGACTTGGGGGCTATACTAGGTCCTGGCCTGTATATACTGTACACACATCAGCACTCATTTGCAGGGTCCAATGGGAAACAGAGGCAGTCCACTCCCTCTGTAACCACTTACATGTGGGAAGCGCCATTGCTTGCAGCATGTAAGATGTTAAACAGTCCGGATCGGTGCTCCTGCTGGTCCAGGCTATTAGTGCAGGAATACAGCTCTCATGTGCATGCAGCGCTTAGACTGGGCCGCTTATTGATCACCGGAGAAATGCGTATTAGTGGTCACTAAGGGGTTCAAGTCAAATAAAACTACAGTCATGGCCAAAAGTTTTGAGAATGATACAAATATTAATTTTTACAAAGTCTACTGCTTCAGTTTTTATAATGGCAATTTGCATATACTCCAGAATGTTATAAAGAGTGATCAGCTTAGCAGCAATTACTTGCAAAGTCAATATTTGCCTAGAAAATGGACTTTATCCCCCAAAACACATTTCAACATCATTGCAGCCCTGCCTTAAAAGGACCAGCTAACATCGTTTTAGTGATTGCTCCATTAACACAGGTGTGGGTGTTGATGAGGACAGGGCTGGAGATCAATCTGTCATGATTAAGTAAGAATGACACCACTGGACACTTTAAAAGGAGGCTGGTGCTTGGCATCATTGTGTCTCTTCTGTTAACCATGGTTATCTCTAAAGAAACACGTGCAGTCATCATTGCACTGCACAAAAATGGCCTAACAGGGAAGAGTATCGCAGCTAGAAAGATTGCACCTCAGTCAACAATCTATCGCATCATCAAGAACTTCAAGGAGAGAGGTTCCATTGTTGCCAAAAAGGCTCCAGGGCACCCAAGAAAGACCAGCAAGCGCCAGGACCGTCTCTTAAAAGTGTTTCAGCTGTGGGATTGGGCTACCAGCAGTGCAGAGCTTGCTCAGGAATGGCAGCAGACAGGTGTGAGTGCATCTGCATGCACTGTGAGGCGGAGACTCTTGGAGCAAGGCCTGGTCTCAAGGAGGGCAGCAAAGAAGCCACTTCTCTCCAGAAAAAAAAACAGGGACAGACTGATATTCTGCAAAAGGTACAGGGAGTGGACTGCTGAGGACTGGGGTAAAGTCATTTTCTCTGATGAATCCCCTTTTCGATTGTTTGGGACATCTGGAAAACAGCTTATTCGGAGAAGACGAGGTGAGCGCTACCACCAGTCTTGTCTCATGCCAACTGTAAAGCATCCTGAAACCATTCATGTGTGCGGTTGCTTCTCAGCCAAGGGAATCGGCTCTCTCACAGTCTTGCCTAAAAACACAGCCATGAATAAAGAATGGTACCAGAATGTCCTCCAAGAGCAACTTCTCCCAACCGTCCAAGAGCAGTTTGGCGATCAACAATGCCTTTTCCAGCATGATGAAGCACCTTGCCATAAAGCAAAGGTGATAACTAAATGGCTCATGGAACAAAACATAGAGATTTTGGGTCCATGGCCTGGAAACTCCCCAGATCTTAATCCCATTGAGAACTTGTGGTCAATCATGAAGAGACAGGTGGACAAACAAAAACCTACAAATTCTGACAAAATGCAAGCATTGATTGTTTAAGAATGGACTGCTATCAGTCAGGATTTGGTCCAGAAGTTGATTGAGAGCATGCCAGGGAGAATTGCAGAGGTCATGAAGAAGAAGGGTCAACACTGCAAATATTGACTTGCTGCATTAAAGGGGTTGTCTCATCTTGCCTAATGGGGGCATATCGCTAGGATATGCCCCCATTGTCTTCTAGGTGCGGGTCCCACCGTTGGGACCCGCACCTATATCGAGAACGGGGCCCCGCAAGGTGGTGGCTGGAGGACTCCGGTCCGGCCACCACCAAGCCGGCTCCCCATAGAAATGAATGGGAGCGCACCGCACTTGCGCGGCCACCGCTCCTATTCATTTCTATGAAGCCGACGGAAATAGCCGAGCCAGCGCTCGGCTATCTTCGCCGGCCACATTGAAAATGAATGGAGGCGGCTGCGCATGCGCAGTGCGCCCCCGTTCGCTTTCGGGGCCCCGTTCTCGATATAGGTGCGGGTCCCAGCGGTGGGACCCGCACCTATAACACAATGGGGACATATCCTAGCGATATGCCCCCATTAGGCAAGATGAGACAACCCCTTTAACTCATTCTAACTGTCAATATAAGCTTTTGTTACTCATAATATGATTGCAATTATATTTCTCAAAACTTTTGGCCATGACTGTATGCAAAAGAAAGGCATGTTTTTTTTTTTCTCCAATGACAAAGTTTGAAATCGTATTTTCCTCAGTCTGCAGAGGCTTGCATGGCGTTCTGTAGTGAATCGAATCTCTGCAAAACAGGCGTCATGTGCAGCAGGAAAGTCCTAAGAAAACAGAAAAAGAGTCTCTTCAATAATGGGAAAGGTTACATACAGGGCAGCATCACAAATAGCTAAGCTATTATGATTCCTTTCTAGACCTTTACTAGAATATAACTTTTATTTCTCCACTATTAAAAAATTATAATTAACATCTCTATTACCCTACGTGTGTATTGTTTATTAACCCCTTCGCGCCCGGAGCTTTTTTCGGTTCTGCATTTTCGTTTTGCGCTCCCTGCCTTCAAACAGCCATAACTCTTTTATTTTTCTGTTCACATAGCTGTATGAGGGCTTGTTTTTTGCGGGACAAGTTGTACTTTCCAACGCCACCATTTAATATTGCATACGGTGTAGTGGGAAGCGGGAAAAAAATTCCAAACCGGGTGAAATTGCAAAGAAAACGCTATTCCGCTACAGTTCTACGGGTTTCTTATTTACAGCGTTCGATGTGCATTAAAACTGATCCGTTACTTTCATTCTACTGGTCAGTACGAATCCGGCAATACCTAATATGTATAGTTTTTCCTGCGTTTTCATAGTGATAAAATAATTAGAAAGTTGCCCTTTTTTTTTTTTTTTTTTCCTTGTCAAATCTTGACCCCTATAACTTTTTGGTATTTATGTGTACAGAGCTGTATGGGGGCTCATTTTTTGCGGGACGATCTGAAGTTTTTATTGATACCATTCTGGGGTGTGTATGACTTTTTGATCACTTTTTATTTAATTTTTTTTAGAAAAAAAAAGCGACAAAAAACGACAAATCGCCATTTGGACGCTTTTTTCCGCCACACAATTCGCCGTATTGGAATTTTTTTTTTATATTTTAAAAGTACGGGCGTTTTCGGTCACGGTGATACCCATGATGTCTATATTTATTGTTATTTAGGTATTTATTTTTTACTTATACGGAAAGGGGGGTGATTTGAACTTTTACATCTTTTTTATTTTTATATATTTTTTAACATTTTTTTTTAATTTTTTTTTACTATTAGAAAGCTCAAATATGGGCTTATAAATTGTGGCTTTTTTTTTTTTCTTTATGAGCAATTCTGGGTTTTATAGACTCAGAAATCCATCAATTGCTCATTTCTTATCCTGGCCTGCCATCTAGTGGCCAGAATAAGAATTGCACTTTGAAAACTGTAATCCTCACCAGCGAGGATTACAGTTTTCATATGGTGTACAGACACCCCGATTGGCCACACGGGGTGTCTGTACACCACCCGGAAGCGAACGCTTCCGGGTTTAGACGCAACTAGATGCCGTGATCACGTGATCTAGTCACCCCGGAAGACGCCGCCGATGGCGGTAAGTAGCGGCAAGTCTCTGCTGTTAGAAACAGCAGAGACTTGCCGGCCATGACGCCCGCCGCACTCGCGAGCGGGCGCCATGTGCCCGCATCGCCCCAGCGCCGTACATGTACGGCGCTGGTCGCGAAGGGGTTAAAAGCACATATAGCAAATAGTTGTGGTCCTATTATTATACAAGTACGTCCTAGGACGTACATAAAGTGCAGTGCTATTTTTGTAAGACCAAAAAATCTACAGGGCATTCATCTTCATGCCCTTGGATGTAAATATCACTGTTTCTATTTGGTCAGTTCGTAAACAGTATGTACTGTCCTTTTTAATGGGGCTGCGATAAGCCGCTTGTATATCTCAGTGCTATATTGCGATCCTAAATCACGTCTGATCTGGATCGCTCAAGCATTTAGAGTATTGATGAGTGCTTTATATGCTCACACTCATTTAAATCTGCCCCATATTTGGGTGCAGCTAAACCCAGTCCCTTTGCCTATGGACAATTAGTTTTTCAATCCTGCCTTGACTTATTCAGGTGTCTCATACATGCCGACAGTCACAAGCTATTTGCTACAGCAATTTAAAACAAGAAAAGTGAGCTCCCCCAACATGTTTCACCACGGATGTGGCTTCATCAGGGGCTAGGAGTTGCAAACCCGATTGTATGGTGCAGCAGTCTTAAATACTCGTGTCGGCACCTCCCCTCTGGGGGGGCCTCCAATCACCAGTCTATCGGGCGTTAAACAAGCTTAAACAAAGAGTACAATTGGTAATCCACATTACCCCTATAGTGATGGTATTGGTCCGGAGTTTCTCCTCCCTTACCGGAGGTGTGTATCTCCGTCACTCTCCAGGCACGCATGTCCGCGGACTTAGATATTCCCGATCTCTTTTAACTTCGCTGCGCATGTCAGCCATCGGGTATTCCACCATGTGCGCATGACAGAAGACTTAGACGTATTCCGTCTATTTATATTTCTCTGCGCATGTCATTGTTCTTTAAAACGGGAGAAATAATATCCACTGCGTAATGTACCAATATAAAATGCCCCTATATAGTACCCTGATGTCCCCCATAATTTGCCAGTATAAAATACCCCTTCTTAGTGCCCCCCGTAGATTCCCCCATAGTGCTCCTCTTTCCCCTTCCCTATAGTACCCCCATAATATGTCCCAGTATAACGTGACCCTATACAGAGCCCTCCATATAAAATACCCCTTCTTTGTGGCCTCAGTAGATGCCCCCCAATAATGTGCCAGTAAGAAGTGCCCCCATAGTGCTCCTCTCCTACACTGTTTGCCATATTAAAATAAATCACTAACACTTACCTACACGCTGCTTTCAGTGATGCGATGCCTCTTCCGGCCTGTGTCCCGCTCTGCTCAGGCCTCTGAGGAATCAGAGGAATGGGGAAGGGAGACACTTGTCACCAGGGCCACACCGCCTGAGGTGATCGCCTCACCTCGTCTAATTTGTGGTGCGGCAAACCGATGCTCAAAATAAAATGGCTCAATGAAAGTGTGAACCCAGCCTTACACTGTCTCTATAAACCCAATGGGGAACGTTTACTAAGACCGGCATTTTATGCCGTTCTTAGGTCCCTTGCAGACGATCTTGAGACACGCAGGTCTCCCGCAACGCATCTACTGGCCTGAACTATAAGGGTTACATAGTATCATAAATCAATATAATGCTATGTGATCCCAGTCAGTGCCGGAGTTGAGGCCAGCAGATGCGTTGCGGGAGACCTGCGTGTCTCATGCTCATCTGCAAGGGGCCTTAGTTTCCCCCTTGCTCTGCCATAAGATTAGTCCAAATTATGATGAGGCATGAGCCTATATGACAATTCTTGTGCCTGGCGATAGAAATAAGCCAGTCCGGGCCCTGCCCCCAACACACCTGCAATCCGCCCCAACTGGCGAACACAGCGTAAAACTTAACAGCTAGTTAAAAAAGGGGGCTTGAGACTATTTATAGATGTAGCTCCCACACATCGCAATAGGAGCTACTGACACAGCAAGCACCCATGCGCTCCACTGTTTTCCAGCCGGTTGACGGTTAGAACTGTGTTCTGATCTTGGCTTAATAACGGCGAGCTGACCCCTCACATCTCAGACCACATGTACAGACCACAAGTGTGTTCCCTTCAGCCAGTAGTTTACATCCCACACTTTTCCACAACGCTCTTTTTATACAACTGACCAACCTATAACACATCCTAGTACAGACTATACACTACACCCCGTGGCGACTGCCCCCTCGGACTACACCCCTTAAAGAGGACCTTTCACCTCTCCTGACATGCCTGTTTTAATAGCTTCATGCATTTCCTATGTAAAAAAAAGTCTGGAACATCTATTCTTATGTCTGTATGTTGTGCCATTCCTTTATTATTTGCACTAGAAGTTATGAATGAATTGCTATTTGTCTTCAGTAATGGATCAGAGGGGAGGTAACAAGTTGGGGGTGTGTACCTGCACAGACTGAACATGGCAGCACTGATTGGCTAGAGTCAGTATGTGCAGGTACACACCCCCAACTGGTTACCTCCCCTCTGTTCCTTTACTGAAGGCAAATTGCAATTCATTCATAACTTCTACTGCAGATAATAAAGGAATGGCACAACATAGAGCCATAAGAATAGATGTTCCAGAATTGTTATTACATGGGGAATGCATGAAGCTATTAAAACAGGCATGTCAGGAGTGGTGAAAGGTCCTCTTTAAGCACCCACTACATGACACAGCCTGACAACTGCTCTGGGTGCCCACATCCTTCACAAACTGCACCTCATAGCCACTAAAACTTCTCCTCATGATGCTCAGACTGCTCCTAAATCCCATTTTCTCACAAAGGGTCCTATTACACCTGGAGATTCTGTAGGCCATTATCAGGAGGGAAGCGTTCCTTTCTGGCAATCGCCTGCTAATTAATGGAGGAGACACATTTACATGCAGTGATCTCCTCAACAGTATGGGGAGCACTGATTACTAATGTCATCCCCATAAAGATACTCTCCGTCCCAGCAATTACAAGGCTCGCTAGTGGAGGAGACTGCTGCCATTACATGCCGCAATGGGAGGAGGGGTGATCGCTAATGCCATCGCTCATCCCCGTACTTAGACACACTGTCTCATCCTGAAACCCCAGTCCCAGAAAGTGATCCTGAACAGCTCTCTATAGACTATCCTTGCCTCACACAGAATACACCTCCATGACTAAGCACACAGCCTTCTGACTGCTCTTCATTCTGCTCACCCCCTCTGCCAATGTGTGCACTCCATAAACTTACAATCCAAAGGCACTGGACTGACATATCCGGTTCAGAGACTCAACCACACAACCATATACGTCCTGTTATCACACTCCGTCTGTATGGGATCCAGCGCTGGAGCGCTCCTCTCCGTCTGTACGGGATCCAGCGCTGGAGCGCTCCTCTCCGTCTGTACGGGATCCAGCGCTGCAGCGCTCCTCTCCGTCTGTACGGGATCCAGCGCTGCAGCGCTCCTCTCCGTCTGTACGGGATCCAGCGCTGGAGCGCTCCTCTCCGTCTGTACGGGATCCAGCGCTGGAGTGCTCCTCTCCGTCTGTACGGGATCCAGCGCTGGAGCGCTCCTCTCCACCATAGTCCCCACTGACCTTTGTTCCCACACAAACACACTAAGCCCCCCCCCAGAGCCTGGACCACCCCCCACATGTGACCGCACTCTTTCACTCATGATCTCCTTGTCTGATCTTAATGGCTTCCACACAATACTCCCTGCTGACCCCCTATGCCCCGAGACCAGGTACTGCACCCCAGGTCACCTCATCTCTCTAGACTGCTCCCTCAAGTACTACTGTCTGATCAGGTGCCCTACAAAACACACAATTCTCATCATGTGCCCCTTCTCTCACACAGACCTGGCATAAGATACACGATGGTCTTCCCCGTGCCTCCCCAGTGAACTGTTCCCAAGGTCATCACCCCCCCCCCCAAGCTCACAGGTCACCATCTCTGCCCCCCATCCTCAAACAGGTCGCCATCTGTGCCCGCTACCCATAGCTTTCCCCAGCATGTGAGTAGCAGTAAAGTTACGTGACCACTGACATCACAACTTCCTTCCCATGAAGACCCTTACCAAAGATCTGCGCCCTCATGTCCCCAGAATACACCATATGCCCCCTCCTCAAAGATTTACACCCCATAAAGCCCCCCCAGATCTTCCCCTCATGTCCCCAGAATACACCACATGCCCCCTTCACAGATTTACACCCCATAAAGCCCCCCATGTCCCCAGAATACACCCCATGCCCCCTCCTCACAGATTTACACCCCATAAAGCCCCCCATGTCCCCAGAATACACCATATGCCCCCTCCTAACAGATTTACACCCCATAAAGCCCCCCCCATGTCCCCAGAATACACCATATGCCCCCTCCTAACAGATTTACACCCCATAAAGCCCCCCCCATGTCCCCAGAATACACCACATGTCCCCTCCTCACAGATTTACACCCCATAAAGCCCCCCCATGTCCCCCAAAATACACCACATGCCCCCTCCTCACAGATTTACACCCCATAAAGCCCCCCCCATGTCCCCAGAATACACCATATGCCCCCTCCTAACAGATTTACACCCCATAAAGCCCCCCCCATGTCCCCAGAATACACCACATGTCCCCTCCTCACAGATTTACACCCCATAAAGCCCCCCATGTCCCCCAAAATACACCACATGCCCCCTCCTCACAGATTTACACCCCATAAAGCCCCCTCATGTCCCCAGAATACACCACATGCCCCCTCCTAACAGATTTACACCCCATAAAGCCCCCCCCATGTCCCCAGAATACACCATATGCCCCCTCCTAACAGATTTACACCCCATAAAGCCCCCCCCATGTCCCCAGAATACACCACATGTCCCCTCCTCACAGATTTACACCCCATAAAGCCCCCCCATGTCCCCCAAAATACACCACATGCCCCCTCCTCACAGATTTACACCCCATAAAGCCCCCCCCATGTCCCCAGAATACACCACATGTCCCCTCCTCACAGATTTACACCCCATAAAGCCCCCCCCATGTCCCCAGAATACACCACATGCCCCCTCCTCACAGATTTACACCCCATAAAGCCCCCCAGAATACACCACATGCCCCCTCCTCACAGATTTAGACCCATAAAGCCCCCCATGTCCCCAGAATACACCACGTGCCCCCTCCTCACAGATTTACACCCCATAAAGCCCTCCCATGTCCCCCAAAATACACATGCCCCCTCCTCACAGATTTACACCCCATAAAGCCCCCCATGTCCCCAGAATACACCACATGCCCCCTCCTTTACAGATTTACACCCCATAAAGCCCCCCAGAATACACCACATGCCCCCTCCTTTACAGATTTACACCCCATAAAGCCCCCCAGATCTGCCCCCTCCTGTCCCCAGAATATACATGCCCCCTCCTAACAGATTTACACCCCATAAAGCCCCCATGTCCCCCAGAATACACCACATGCCCCCTCCTCACAGATTTACACCCCATAAAGCCCCCCCAGATCTGCCCCCTCATGTCCCCAGAATTCACCACATGCCCCCTCTTCACAGATTTACACCCCATAAAGCCCCCCATGTCCCCCAGAATACACCACATGCCCCCTCTTCGCAGATTTACACCGCATAAAGCCCCCCATGTCCCCAGAATTCACCACATGCCCCCTCCTCACAGATTTACACCCCATAAAGCCCCCCATGTCCCCAGAATTCACCACATGCCCCCTCTTCACAGATTTACACCCCATAAAGCCCCCCATGTCCCCAGAATTCACCACATGCCCCCTCCTCACAGATTTACACCCCATAAAGCCCCCCAGAATACACCACATGCCCCCTCCTCACAGATTTAGACCCCATAAAGCCCTCCCATGTCCCCAGAATACACCACATGCCCCCTCCTCACAGATTTACACCCCATAAAGCCCTCCCATGTCCCCAGAATACACCACGTGCCCCCTCCTCACAGATTTACACCCCATAAAGCCCTCCCATGTCCCCCAAAATACACCACATGCCCCCTCCTCACAGATTTACACCCCATAAAGCCCTCCCATGTCCCCAGAATACACCACATGCCCCCTCCTCACAGATTTACACCCCATAAAGCCCTCCCATGTCCCCAGAATACACCACGTGCCCCCTCCTCACAGATTTACACCCCATAAAGCCCTCCCATGTCCCCCAAAATACACCACATGCCCCCTCCTCACAGATTTACACCCCATAAAGCCCCCATGTCCCCGGAATACACCACATGCCCCCTCCTTTACAGATTTACACCCCATAAAGCCCCCCATGTCCCCAGAATACACCACGTGCCCCCTCCTCACAGATTTACACCCCATAAAGCCCTCCCATGTCCCCCAAAATACACCACATGCCCCCTCCTCACAGATTTACACCCCATAAAGGCCCCCATGTCCCCGGAATACACCACATGCCTCCTCCTTTACAGATTTACACCCCATAAAGCCCCCCAGAATACACCACATGCCCCCTCCTAACAGATTTACACCCCATAAAGCCCCCCAGATCTGCCCCCAGAATATACATGCCCCCTCCTAACAGATTTACACCCCATAAAGCCCCCATGTCCCTCAGAATACACCACATGCCCCCTCCTCACAGATTTACACCCCATAAAGCCCCCCCAGATCTGCCCCCTCATGTCCCCAGAATTCACCACATGCCCCCTCTTCACAGATTTACACCCCATAAAGCCCCCATGTCCCCCAGAATACACCACATGCCCCCTCCTCACAGATTTACACCCCATAAAGCCCCCCCAGATCTGCCCCCTCATGTCCCCAGAATTCACCACATGCCCCCTCTTCACAGATTTACACCCCATAAAGCCCCCCATGTCCCCCAGAATACACCACATGCCCCCTCTTCACAGATTTACACCCCATAAAGCCCCCCATGTCCCCAGAATTCACCACATGCCCCCTCCTCACAGATTTACACCCATAAAGCCCCCCCAGATCTGCCCCCTCATGTCCCCAGAATTCACCACATGCCCCCTCCTCACATATTTACACCCCATAAAGCCCCCCATGTCCCCCAGAATACACCACATGCCCCCTCCTCACATATTTACACCGCATAAAGCCCCCCATGTCCCCAGAATACACCACATGCCTCCTCTTCACAGATTTACACCCCATAAAGCCCCCCATGTCCCCAGAATTCACCACATGCCCCCTCTTCACAGATTTACACCCCATAAAGCCCCCCATGTCCCCAGAATTCACCACATGTCCCCAGAATTCACCACATGCCCCCTCTTCACAGATTTACACCCCATAAAGCCCCCCCCCCCCCCATTATACACCAGATCTGTACTATAAACCCCTGCCTATAATTGCACCAGATTCCACTCCACTACTACCTCACATATAAGCTCCATATGCTGCCCTCACCTGCTCTTTGTACTCCAGGACTGCAGCACATCCTCCCTCACTGGACTGCTGGCCGGCACACACAGCCCCTCCTCCTTCCACAGCTCCTGTAGTCAGGGTTTGTCAGAACTTCCCACATTTGGTCATGTGACCATGAAGGAGCATGTGACCAGTGACATCACAGACCTCCTTCTAACAACTCCACTCTAGCGTCTACCCTCCGTGCAGTGCTTTAGATTCGATTGTATTGCCGTCCTGAGGATGGCAATACAATTGTATGTAACAGGCAGGCAGGACATTCGGGGCTTGGGAGGAAACATCAGGGGCCCAGGCCCCGAATGTTTTAGCCTAGCAACGCCCCTGGCTACACCGCTACTGCGTTCTGTAAAAACAAACCAGAGATGAAGACTGGAGTACTGGAAATGTCAGGGGATTCCTCCCTTCTGTAGTTAATAACAGCTGTAGAGGAGACCACTACAGCTGTCACCTATACCAGAAGGACATGGTTATGGAGCTGCTCATATGAAGCCCTCCAGACTATGGGCCCTCCTCCCCCTTTCCACTTCTCATGCAATTATGGGAATAGCACTTGCAGCATCCAAAGTCCGTTGATTAAAAGCAAGAACAGAGATATGAATGACCTCCTGTCCCTACCTACATTGTATGGACAAAAGTATTGGGACACCTACACGTTACACCTACAAGGACTTTAATGACACCCCTTCTTAAAGAATAACTCCCGCAAAAAATTCTCTGACCTGTTAGAAAGGTGCATGATATAATCTGTAGTGAATGTCATTTTCTTCTCAGAGGCTGAAATTGAGAGTTTCCACTCTCTTCTTATTGTAGCTGGGTCATGTGACCAACTCCCTGACCTCCAACTGACCCAGGACAGCAAGCCAGTCACTTCTCTATTCATTCCTATGAGACTGAAAGTGAGGCTCCCATAGGAATGCATAGAGAATTAGACTTCCTGTCCACACATAAGGTGCTGTGTGAGTTGGTGGGTCTAATTCCTAGTCACATGACACAGATAAGAAACTTCAGGATGATATAACTCAAAAATTCAGCTACTAGTAAGAAAATGACATTCACTGCAGATTACATCATGTACATTTCTAGCAGGACATGGAATACATTTTTTTGCGGGAGTTCTTCTTTAAGCATTGATATGTAGTTTGACAAACATATCAATCCCATTTGCAACTAATAGAGCTTCCACTCTTCTAGGAGGGCTTTCTCCAAGATTTTGGAGTGTGTCTGTGGGAATGTTTTGCTCATTCAACCAGAAAAGTGTTTGGTCAGAAAATGTTAGGTCAGACGCTGATGTATTCTAAGAGAAATAAGTTATGTCATAGCCAGACCCTTATTTCTGATTTTTAAAGGGGTTCTCCAAGTTAAATTTATTGATGACCTATCCTCAGGATAGGTCATCAATATCAGATCGGTGGGGGTCCAACACCCGGCACCCCCGCCGATCAGCTGTTTGAAGAGGAGGCACGTGCCGTGCCAGTGCTGCCTCCTCTTCATTGTTTACACGCTAGCCGTTACATGGGTAGTGGTGAGTAGGTGTAATTACACCTAACCACCCCATTCATTTCAATGGGAAGGCTCATTCCTATACAAGTGTGTGGGAGCGATCCTTCCCATTGAAATGAGGAAGCCCGGTGCCCGTGCATTGCAGACCCAGCATATGCGGGCCGCAATACGGCCATGGGCCGGCAACGGCCGTGTGCATGAGCCCTTATTTTGTATTTCTTCTGCCATTCGTGAAGTCCTATAGGAAAGTCACATGCATTCTGAATTCCACTGACCCAAAAACTCAAAACATGCTGCAGCAAAACTTCAGTTCTACCAAAGATTTTCTTATTTCTAAACAATAAGCAGACATTTCTAAAGGGTTTTTTTTTCACTTAGTCAGTGGTTTGCTGAATAAAAGCATGCTTTATAGGAAACAAATGTGAGCTGGGTTACATTCTTTTAGGCACAATTTTGGGGAGTGTATAAATTATTAGTAGACTTTATTAACTTTTTAACAAGGGGAATTACAAACAATCTACCTTTTTTTTTTCAAGCCATGTGCACCACAGTTTAAACAATCCATTAACTTTTTTCCACATGTTGCAGCGGTGCTATAAATCTAAAATTATGAGGGTCATTTATCAAACTGGTGTAAAGTAGAATTGATTGGTTGCTATGGGCAACTAAGCCAGTTCTGCTTTACACCAGTTTGATAAATTACCACATATTTCTTGATTTTAAATAAAGGTAGTTTTTTTTTCTATTTTTACTAAGTTTTATTGAACTTTTTAAAATTCCCACTAGAGGACTAGAAGTTGCCGGGATGGGGGATGTGATCAGGGGCACCACAAGCTGACAGGTGGAGATGTCTCTCTCTGTCACCCTCTTCAGATGACACTTTGTGACCCGAAAATGTGGTGCGCAATCAGCCAGAAACAGGAGGACAAGTGAGAAAAGCCCTATGCTTCCCCTAATGTAACCAGGGTATGACAGCAGCCAACATTCAGAGACCCCGGGTAATGTGCACACTAAACTCTCTGTCAGCGTATTCCATGTTACAGCTTGGTCCCTTTAATATAGGGCACAACAGACGTCACCGTCGTCGTCACTGGCCCTCCAGTCACTGTTGTGTAACACCTGATATCAGCGCCAGGTACAGTCCCTCCCTGTCAGGGTGACAACTAGGTTCTCACACAGGGACGGCCTAACCCACGTTACCTGCTGGGTAACCGAGGCACGCTACTGGCTGGCGCATTTACGTCACTGCGCAAGCAGTGCTGGCATTGGTCAATCTGCTCGCACGGTTCTGGGACTCGGCCTGTAATTGGATGAAGGAGCTGTCACTCAAACACAGGTGTTAGCCGCATTGTAAGGCAATGAGCAGTAGGTACCGTGGCCGTGGTATTGTGGAGGAGATCGCTGCTGTCGTTTAGGCGAGGCCGGGATCCCTGAGCAGGAAAATGGGAGATGGCTGTACGAGCAGGGATGGCGTTATATCTGGCGGCCGCCTTTGTGCTTCTACGTAGCTGTAGGAGCCTTGGCTTGAATGAGACGACGATTTTCCCGGAAGATCTGAATTCTACGGGGATTACAACGCCGGTGAACGATTCCGGGACCGAAACAAGCACACTACTTGTGAATGCGACAGAAGCAGCGACTACGGCGTTTCAGGGGTTAACCCAGGACCCGGGGACTGTGGTCGGCTACAGGGAGCTCGGACTCCCGACCACTGGCGCAGTAGAGACATCAGCAGCGGTGACCCCGGCACCGACAGTCCTCGTCACCAGAGGCCGCACGACTGAAGGTGAATATACTGGCCGTGTGTGGACCGTTCATAGGGCTTGTTCTCCAGGATCATGGCCGCTGTGTGGACGCTCTGTAGACGGTGCCGTTCGCTCTTGCGGTCTTTGTTCCGGCGACGTCACAATGCCTGTTGTTCCTATGGCTCAGGCCTGGCTGCTGCACCTGATTCCGGCTCCCCGGGGTAGACATGAGCGCTGTGTCAGAGAGGGGTCTGAGGTAGCAGGATTATTAGGCGTATGTCGCCGAACCCTGCCATTGTCCTGATATTTATGGGGAGATAAGGATTGGACATGTTGGATTTTAACAGCTCTGTCCTTTTTATCATAGGGAGATAGGGTGCTGTTAGGTTATGTTCACATGGTGGTTTATTCCAGTTTTGGCATGGACTTTACCACAAAATTACAGTGACAGTTGTGTGGTGGCTGCCTCCCATTGTTTTGCACCGCTGGCGGTTTAAGTTGCGACCATGCCATGAAGGGACATGTTCAGACAGACACCGCTGGACACCACAGCAGGTGCCCGCTCATGGTTTAGCTCCACTCAGTAGTACCAGGCCACGAGCGGATCTGCGTCACTTTGGCTGGGTTCACATCATGTTTTGCCATCCATTTAACGCATACAAAAAACGTATATGTTACGGATGCCTCAGACAGATGCCATACAGAGGCCTCCATCACTATAGAGTTCCATTGTAAAAAAAACAAAAAAAAAAATGTATATGTTAACGGATGCCTCAGACAGATGCCATAAAGAGGCCTTCATCACTATAGAGTTCTGTTGTAAAAAAACGTATATGTTAACGGATGCCTCAGATGCCATACAGAGGCCTTCAACACCATAGAGTTCTGTTGTAAAAAGTGTATACGTTAAAGGGGTTTTCCGAGTTATATATATTGATGACCTATCCTCAGGATAGGTCATCAATATCAGATCGGCGGGGGTCCGACACCTGGCACCCCCGCCAATCAGCTGTTTGAAGAGGAGGAATGCGCCGTATCAGCGCTGTCTCCTCTTCACTCTTTACATGCTGGCCATAACAGCCATAGACTTGTATGGAAGCGATTCTTCCCATAGAAATGAATGGGGTGGTGAGGTGTAATTACACCTACTCACCACTACCCCCGTTATGGCCAGCATGTAAGCAACGAAGAGGAGGCAGCGCTGATACGGCGCGCCTCCTCTTCAAACAGCTGATCAGCGGGGGTGCCGGGTGTCGGACCCCGCCAATCTGATATTGATGACCTATATATAAAATATATATATATATATATTATACTTGGAAAACCCCTTTAACATATGTTTTTTACCGGACTGCAGGATAGAAAAGCACGGTGAGCTAAACTTTTATATCCAAAGTATACGTTGAACGAATGGCAAAAAAGTGCTGTGAACGCAGCCTCTCTGCCACGGGTTATGTGGCGTCCTCCCCTCTTTCTACTGGTGTATGGAGTTGAATACGCTGTCCAGCAATACATATTTTTCGTTTGTGGTATGGGTGAATGAATGAAATAAGACATGTCTATTTCTTCTTGGCGGTCTGTGCCCCTTGTAATTTATTTGTCGCTATGAGAAAAAGTTTTTCCAAAGGAAAATGATTGCTGTTGTTGCGAGTGACTAAAGAAAGGGGGTGCTCCCTAGAGCAGGAAAAGAGGGGTGTCCTGGGCCTACCAACCTAGGGTTGGGTGATATAAAAAATATTCCGACGATAACGATATTAAGAAATTTATCGCGATAACGATATACACTCACCGGCCACTTTATTAGATACACCTGTCCAACTGCTCGTTAACACTTAATTTCTAATCAGCCAATCACATGGCGGCAACTCAGTGCATTTAGGCATGTAGACATGGTCAAGACAATCTCCTGCAGTTCAAACCGAGCATCAGTATGGGGAAGAAAGGTGATTTGAGTGCCTTTGAACGTGGCATGGTTGTTGGTGCCAGAAGGGCTGGTCTGAGTATTTCAGAAACTGCTGATCTACTGGGATTTTCACGCACAACCATCTCTAGGGTTTACAGAGAATGGTCCGAAAAAGAAAAAACATCCAGTGAGCGGCAGTTCTGTGGGCGGAAATGCCTTGTTGATGCCAGAGGTCAGAGGAGAATGGGCAAACTGGTTAGAGCTGATAGAAAGGCAACAGTGACTCAAATTGCCACCCGTTACAACCAAGGTAGGCAGAAGAGCATCTCTGAACGCACAGTACGTCGAACTTTGAGGCAGATGGGCTACAGCAGCAGAAGACCACACCGGGTGCCACTCCTTTCAGCTAAGAACAGGAAACTGAGGCTACAATTTGCACAAGCTCATCGAAATTGGACAGTAGAAGATTGGAAAAACGTTGCCTGGTCTGATGAGTCTCAATTTCTGCTGCGACATTCGGATGGTAGGGTCAGAATTTGGCGTCAACAACATGAAAGCATGGATCCATCCTGCCTTGTATCAACGGTTCAAGCTGGTGGTGGTGGTGTCATGGTGTGGGGAATATTTTCTTTGGGCCCCTTGGTACCAATTGAGCATCGTTGCAACGCCACAGCCTACCTGAGTATTGTTGCTGACCATGTCCATCCCTTTATGACCACAATGTACCCAACATCTGATGGCTACTTTCAGCAGGATAATGCGCCATGTCATAAAGCTGGAATCATCTCAGACTGGTTTCTTGAACATGACAATGAGTTCACTGTACTCAAATGGCCTCCACAGTCACCAGATCTCAATCCAATAGAGCATCTTTGGGATGTGGTGGAACGGGAGATTCGCATCATGGATGTGCAGCCGACAAATCTGCGGCAACTGTGTGATGCCATCATGTCAATATGGACCAAAATCTCTGAGGAATGCTTCCAGCACCTTGTTGAATCTATGCCACGAAGAATTGAGGCAGTTCTGAAGGCAAAAGGGGGTCCAACCCGTTACTAGCATGGTGTACCTAATAAAGTGGCCGGTGAGTGTATATCGCGATAAATACCCATTTTAAAGAAAAACACAAGGAGACATACTGTATGGGGGCAGCCACAAGGAGATGTTATACTGTATGGGGGCAGCCACAAGGAGACGTTATACTGTAAGGGGGAAGCCACAAGGAGACGTTATACTGTATAGGGGCAGCCACAAGGAGACGTTATACTGTATGGGGGCAGCCACAAGGAGACGTTATACTGTATAGGGGCAGCCACAAGGAGACGTTATACTGTATAGGGGCAGCCACAAGGAGACGTTATACTGTATGTGGGCAGCCACAAGGAGACGTTATACTGTATGTGGGCAGCCACAAGGAGACGTTATACTGTATGTGGGCAGCCACAAGGAGACGTTATACTGTATGGGGGCAGCCACAAGGAGACGTTATACTGTAAGGGGGAAGCCACAAGGAGACGTTATACTGTATGGGGGCAGCTACAAGGAGACATTATACTGTATGGGGGCAGCCACAAGGAGACATTATACTGTATGGGGGCGGCCACAAGGAGACATTATACTGTATGGGGGCGGCCACAAGGAGACGTTATACTGTATGGGGGCAGCCAGAAGGAGACGTTATATATTGTATGGGGCGGCCACAAGGAGACGTTATATATTGTATGGGGCGGCCACAAGGAGACATTATACTGTATGGGGGCAGCCACAAGGAGACGTTATACTGTATGGGGGAAGCCACAAGAAGATATTATACTGTATGGGGCGGCCACAAGGAGACGTTATACTGTATGGGGGCAGCCACAAGGAGACGTTATACTGTATGGGGGGCAGCCACAAGGAGACGTTATACTGTATGGGGGGCAGCCACAAGGAGACGTTATACTGTATGGGGGGCAGCCACAAGGAGACGTTATACTGTATGGGGGGCAGCCACAAGGAGACGTTATACTGTATGGGGGGCAGCCACAAGGAGACGTTATACTGTATGGGGGCAGCCACAAGGAGACGTTATACTGTATGGGGGCAGCCACAACGATGTCTTGCAGTTATGATTTTGCAGTAAGGCTAAAATCAAACATCACAGATTGGATGAGGATTTGGCACCTACCCCTGCTCCGTGACATCACTGAGCTCACTACCCCTGCTCCGTGACATCACTGAGCTCACCACCCCTGCTCCGTGACATCACTGAGCGCACCACCCCTGCACCGTGACATCACTGAGCGCACCACCCCTGCACCGTGACATCACTGAGCGCACCACCCCTGCACCGTGACATCACTGAGCGCACCACCCCTGCACCGTGACATCACTGAGCGCACCACCCCTGCACCGTGACATCACTGAGCGCACCACCCCTGCACCGTGACATCACTGAGCGCACCACCCCTGCACCGTGACATCACTGAGCGCACTGAATATGGTCATAGTGGAGGGGGGACCTTGTTAAACCTTGTGAATTCTGGCCACAAACACCGGTCTCTCCTCTCCACACTATAGGTGATAAATGTTTGCAGGCGTAATGCTGCAATCTTATAAAAATCACAGGGAATGCTCCTCTCCTGATGGCAGGGGACATGTAGTATCACCACCACAATCACAGGATCATCACATGGTTTAAACTACACAGTGGCACACTTCTTAAATTACTACTCCCACTCTCCACTTACTATAACCCTGGGTATCTTCCTACGCTCCGGGGCGCAGCAGGATCATGCAAGCTACACGAGGACTGCAGTGGGGTGTAAATAACCACGGGGCAGCGCTCCTGCTCTTGCACATCCAGACAACTGCCGGCGCTCACCTGGCGCAAGCCCGAGCTGCCATTTGTGAGGAGGGCACACCATAAATCCTAATTATTACTAACACGTTCTTTGCCGCTCATTGATACACAGGCGCTGAGCGGACATACAGTAGCCAGGTAACAGCCGTAATGACTATACAAAAAATGCTTTCCCAGGGCACAGAACAGCTCCGCCCACCTCCCTTATTCCCGCGCTATTGAAGCAGCCCGTGCACTGCACTGTTATGTAGGATGAAGGGGCGGGCGGACACAGATTTAGAAGCGGTCAGTGCACATGTGACCGCTTCTATGACGTCACAAAATACCGCGGTTATTAGGAAACAGCGATATCGCCATATCGCTGTTTCTTAATACCGCGGTATATCCCTGATACCGGTTTACCGCTCAACCCTATACCAACCGGCTACCGGCCTACCAATATCAGTAGCGGCTGTAGGACAGAAGATGTGGATCTGACATACCCACTCGCAATAGTTGCAGATTTTATTTATGTACAAAATGGCACGTGCTTCAATCACTTACCGAGATCTTCTTCAGGCACAGTTTAAGTCCCCCTCCCAGTCCACACCATATGATACGTAAGTTGGTTCCTATGAGGTAATGATTACCGGCTGATTATTTTTCTCAGATCTTGCACCTTGGTTGCTTCTTAGCACTTCCGGTAGGGCAGAGCATGTGCTCCAGAGGCTGTTCTGAGGTAGTCTGAGACATACTCCCTGCTGCTCAGACTGGGCACTGTACTGTAGTCACAGATCACAGTTCTCCTCTAATGGAACTGTGCTCAAAAAGAGCAAAGGTTGGAGGGCCACTATAAGGTACTTGTACATGGGCAGATTTTCTGTCCCTAACATCCCATGACTGATGGTTACATCCACATAAACACAGCACAAGCGATCGTTTATATAATCATTCTTCCCAGACAGTTTGCACATCCCTAGCTGCCTGCATAGAAAATGGGGTCTCTGTATCTTTAGGTCTCCTTCACACATCAGATGTCTGTTACAAGATGGTAACTTTCCTCCTTGATTAAAGGGAGTCTTTCACCTGTTTTCTGCCAATCTAACTAACAGCAGTGCCCCATAGAAGATTGCAGATACATCCCAGACATACCTGTGTGCACTGTGTGTATTACATGTCACATCCCAGACATACCTGTGTGCACTGTGTGTCTGTATTACATGTCACATCCCAGACATACCTGTGTGCACTGTGTGTGTATTACATGTCACATCCCAGACATACCTGTGTGCACTGTGTGTCTGTATTACATGTCACATCCCAGACATACCTGTGTGCACTGTGTGTCTGTATTACATGTCACATCCCAGACATACCTGTGTGCACTGTGTGTCTGTATTACATGTCACATCCCAGACATACCTGTGTGCACTGTGTGTGTATTACATGTCACATCCCAGACATACCTGTGTGCACTGTGTGTGTATTACATGTCACATCCCAGACATACCTGTGTGCACTGTGTGTGTATTACATGTCACATCCCAGACATACCTGTGTGCACTGTGTGTCTGTATTACATGTCACATCCCAGACATACCTGTGTGCACTGTGTGTCTGTATTACATGTCACATCCCAGACATACCTGTGTGCACTGTGTGTATTACATGTCACATCCCAGACATACCTGTGTGCACTGTGTGTATTACATGTCACATCCCAGACATACCTGTGTGCACTGTGTGTCTGTATTACATGTCACATCCCAGACATACCTGTGTGCACTGTGTGTGTATTACATGTCACATCCCAGACATACCTGTGTGCACTGTGTGTATTACATGTCACATCCCAGACATACCTGTGTGCACTGTGTGTCTGTATTACATGTCACATCCCAGACATACCTGTGTGCACTGTGTGTCTGTATTACATGTCACATCCCAGACATACCTGTGTGCACTGTGTGTATTACATGTCACATCCCAGACATACCTGTGTGCACTGTGTGTCTGTATTACATGTCACATCCCAGACATACCTGTGTGTATTACATGTCACATCCCAGACATACCTGTGTGCACTGTGTGTGTCTGTATTACATGTCACATCCCAGACATACCTGTGTGCACTGTGTGTGTCTGTATTACATGTCACATCCCAGACATACCTGTGTGCACTGTGTGTCTGTATTACATGTCACATCCCAGACATACCTGTGTGCACTGTGTGTCTGTATTACATGTCACATCCCAGACATACCTGTGTGCACTGTGTGTCTGTATTACATGTCACATCCCAGACATACCTGTGTGCACTGTGTGTGTCTGTATTACATGTCACATCCCAGACATACCTGTGTGCACTGTGTGTGTCTGTATTACATGTCACATCCCAGACATACCTGTGTGCACTGTGTGTATTACATGTCACATCCCAGACATACCTGTGTGCACTGTGTGTCTGTATTACATGTCACATCCCAGACATACCTGTGTGCACTGTGTGTCTGTATTACATGTCACATCCCAGACATACCTGTGTGCACTGTGTGTGTCTGTATTACATGTCACATCCCAGACATACCTGTGTGCACTGTGTGTGTGTGTATTACATGTCACATCCCAGACATACCTGTGTGCACTGTGTGTGTCTGTATTACATGTCACATCCCAGACATACCTGTGTGCACTGTGTGTCTGTATTACATGTCACATCCCAGACATACCTGTGTGCACTGTGTGTATTACATGTCACATCCCAGACATAAATGTGTGCACTGTGTGTGTGTATTACATGTCACATCCCAGACATACCTGTGTGCACTGTGTGTGTGTATTACATGTCACATCCCAGACATACCTGTGTGCACTGTGTGTGTGTATTACATGTCACATCCCAGACATACCTATGTGCACTGTGTGTGTGTATTACATGTCCAGGAAAAGCACTTTTATTCTGCAGGAAAACAGCTCCCAAGTGCCCAGCTGCTGTGCGCTCCCGTGCCCACGATCTATGCAGCTCCGGGACATATGGCCCGCTCATGGACCGTATGTCTCGGAGCGCATACGGTTGTGTGCAAGGGCCCTTAGGCCCCTTTCACACGAGCGTGACGGATTGACTCCGGATGCGATCAGGGAAACTCCCACCATTTTGCAAGCAAGTTCAGTCAGTTTTGTGTGTGATTGCGTTCAGTTTTTTCCACGCGGGTGCAATGCGTTTTTCACGCGCGTGATAAAAAACTGAAGGTTTACAAACAACATCTCTTAGCAACCATCAGTGAAAAAGGCATTGTATCCGCACTTGGTTCAGGATGCAATGCGTTTTTCACTGAAGCCCCATTCACTTCTATGGGACCTGGGCTGCGTGAAAAACGCAGAATATAGAACATGTTGCGTTTTTCACACACAACTGATGCGTGAAAAAAAACACTCCTGTACACAGACCCATTGAAATGAATGGGTCAGGATTCAGTGCGGGTTCTATGCGCTCACGTCACGCATCACCCCCTCACGGAAAACTCGCTCGTGTGAAAGGGGCCTTCGTCATCCACTTTCCAGGTGCACTGCTAGGCTGGAAGAGGGATGTCCTACCAGTGGTCAGTGAAAACCATAGACCGAATCGCCAGGGCTGTACAGTCAGTAAGTCAAAGTTCTGACTAAACTCCTTCATGAATGGCCACCAATAAGTAATAAATCTACGTCGGGCTTTTTATCACCATCATGAAAGTAATTGCAATGCAATTTCTGAGCAAATAACTTTTATAAATCCCTGGAAGTAAATATGCAACACACTATACATTTACAGTACCTTGAAAAAGTATTCATGCGCCTTGAACTTTTCCACATTTCTTCACTTTACACCCACAAACTTAAAGGGAACCTGTCATCTCCGAAACACCCCCTGAACTAGAGTAAGAGGTGTATAGTGTAAGTGGTGCTGAATCCGAATATGTAATTTTTATCTTCGTAGTCACTTCCATTCTGACGCTGTGCTCCCACAAACTTGCAGTAAAATGCACTCACTGGACTCTTCTTTGAGTCCTCTCCATTATGTGAGTGAGCACCGGAGTCCACTGAGTGCATTTTACTGCCGGTTTGTGGGAGCACAGCATCAGAATGGAAATGAGTATGAAGATAAAACTTACATATTTGGATTCAGCATCACTTACACTATACACCGCTTACTCTAGTTCAGGGGGTGTTTCGGAGATGACAGGTTCCCTTTAAGTGTATTTTATGGGGATTCTATGTGATAGACCAACCCAAAGTAGCAAGTATGTGTGAAGTGAACAGAACATGACACATGGTTTTTCAAAAATTTTAATATCTGTAAAGTGTGGAGTGCATTTGTATTCAGCCCCCCTAAGTCAATCATTTGTAGGACCACCTTTCGCTGCAAATCTTTTAGGATATGTCTACCAGCTTTGCACAACTAGAGGCTGAAATTTGTGCCTATTCTTCTTTGAAACACAGCTCAAGCACAGTCAGATTGGATGGCGTCTGAACTGCAATTTTCAAGTCTTGCCACTGATTCTCAATGGGATTTAGGTCTGGACTGTGACTGGACCATTTTAACACATGAATATGCTTTTATCGAAACCATTCCATTGTAACTTTGTATGTTAAGGGTTGTTGTCCTGCTTTGAAGGTGAACCTCCGCCCCAGTTTCAATCTTGTAGCCTCTAACACAGGGATCAGCAAGCTCCAGCACTCCAGCTGTTCAGAAACTACAACTCCCAGAATGCTTCATTCACTTCTATGGCAGTTAGAAGAACAGGAGATTTTCATAGCAGCTGGAGTGCCAAAGGTTGCTGATCTCTGCTCTAACAGATTTTCTTCCAGGATTGCCCTGTATTTAGCTTCATCCATATTTCCATTAAACTCTGGACCATCTTATCTCTCCCTGTTGAAGAAAAGCATCCCCGCAGCATGATGCTGCCACCATGGTTAACATTGGGGATGTGTTCAGGGTGATGTGCAGTGTTTCTGCAGATCCTCTAGAGCAGGCATGGCCAACCTGTGGCTCTCCAGCTGTTGTAAAACTACAACTCCCACCATGCACTGCTGTAGCTTGATAGCTGTAGGAAGTCTGGGCATACTGGGAGTTGTAGTTTTGCAACATCTGGAGAGCCTCCGGTTGGCCATCCCTGCTCTAGAGTGACCATGAAACTCTTGGCTGCTTCTCTAATCATTGCTCTCCTTGCCTGGGCTGTCAGTTTAGGTGGATGGACATGTCTTTGTAGGTTTGTAGTTGTGCTTTACTCTGTGCCATTTTCAGATGATGGATTGAACAGTGCTCTGTGAGATGTTCAGACTTTGGGACATTTTTTTATAACCTAACCGTGCTTTATGCTTCTGTACAACTTTATCCCTGACCTGTCTGGTGTGTTCCTTGGTTTTCATAATGCTGTTTGATCACTAATGTTTTCTAACAAACCTCTGTGGCCTTCACAGAACAGCTGTAGTTATACTGAGAATAAATCACACACAGGGGGACTCTATTTACTAATTAGGTAAATTGAAGACCATTGGTCACACTGGATTTTATTTAGGGGTATCAGAGTACAGGGTGCTGAATACAAATGCACGCCACACTTTCCAGATTTTTATTTATTAAAATGTTTGAAAACCTATGTTTAATTTTCTTTTCACTTTACATATACTTGCTATTTGAAGTGGATCTATCACATAAAATTCCAATAAAATATATTTACATTTGCTGGTGTAACATGAAAAAAATGTGGAAAAGTTTAAGGCGTATGGATACTTTTTCAAGGCACTGTAAATGGGTTTTTCGAGTTTAATATTTATGATCTATCCCACTGATCAACTGTGAGGAGGCTGTAGCATTTTGGTGAGCACTGTTGCCGCCTTGTAGTTTACCAATCGTGTGCCATACATTATAAAGCCACTGTGCTTTGGTATCTTATCTCAGCCAATCACTAATAACGGTGCAGTGCGGCGGTAATGCAATTGAGAATATATGGCTAATCCATATGTTACCATAAGATGTAAGTAATAGTACATTCAAACCTGGAGTTGCCACACCTCCAGGTGTAAATGTTCAAATACAATCACAGAAAAAAAAAAACATGGTCTAAAATGGCAGAAAATTGCTCAACTCCCTTATGTTGTTGTGCATATCAAACCGGGGGAGCAATTCTTGCACATGTGATCCATTGCTAGAAGCAATCCCCAGCAAAAATGCATACAATGGAGGATGCCTTCAGCGTTTCATCCAGAATGGTCCTGTATTTGGCTTCATCCATCTTCCCATCAATTTTAACCATCTTCCCTGTCCCTGCTGATGAAAAGCAGGCCCAAACCATGATGCTGCCACCACCATGTTTGACAGAGGGGATGGTCTGTTCAGGGTGATGAGCTGTGTTGCTTTTACGCCAAATATATCGTTTTGCATTGTTTCCAAAAAGTTCAATTTTGGTTTCATCTGACCAGAGCACCTTCTTCCACATGTTTGGTGTGTCTCCCAGGTGGCTTGTGGCAAACTGTAAATGAGACTTTTTATGGATATCTTTGAGAAATGGCTTTCTTCTTGCCACTCTTCCATAAAGGCCAGATTTGTGAAGTGTTCGACTGATTGTTGTCCTATAGACAGACTCTCCCACCTCAACTGTAGATCTCTGCAGTTCATCCAGAGTGATCATGGGCTTCTTGGCTGCATCTCTGATCAGTCTTCTCCTTGTTTGAGATGAAAGTTTAGAGGGACGACTGGGTCTTGGTAGATTTGCAGTGGTCTGATACTCCTTCCATTTCAATATGATCGCTTGCACAGTGCTCCTTGGGATGTTTAAAGCTTGGGCAATCTTTTGGTATCCAAATCCGGCTTTAAACTTCTCCACAACAGTGTCACGGACCTGCCTGGTGTGTTCCTTGGTCTTCATGATGCAGAACCCTGAGACTATCACAGAGCAGGTGCATTTATACGGAGACTTGATTACACACAGGTGGATTCTAGTTATCTTCATCAGTCATTTAGGACAACATTGGATCATTCAGAGATCCTCAATGAACTTCTGGAGTGAGTTTTCTGAACTGAAAGTAAATGGGCCGAATAATTTTGCACGCCCCACTTTTCAGTTTTATTATTACAAAAAAGTAACGAGCACTGTAGCGCTCGGCTCCCCTGTGCTCGCATGGGCGCAGGCATCCAGATCCGTCGGGTGAGGCAAATCGAATGCTTGAAAAAAATGATGGCAGGCACACGGCGAGGATTCGCAATTTGCAGACTGCAGAACTGATAAGGTGGTGTGAATGAGCCCTAAAGGAGGTAGAACCACTCATGAATGTGAGACATTTTTAGAACCATTTGAAGTCACATGGCCAGATAGACCCTATTGAAATCAATGGGGCCTTTTTTAATGGCCGTTCAGACAGGAGTGCACCCTGCAGTTTTTTTATTTACACTGTGAAAAAAGGGCCTTTAGGGGGTTAAAATAAAATATACCTCAACAGCTTGCATGTGCTGCCGGAACACTGGCTGCTCACTGGACACAGCGGGACCTGCACTCCCAGCGTGGTGAAGGCACATGATCATGCTGGGAGCGCAGGTCCTGCTGCCTGTAGTGAGGAGCGAGTGTTCGGCATGTGGCAGTGGTTGAGTTTTTTTTTTTTTTTTTTAAATGCACATGCTTTTAACCTTCGTTTTGCGCTCCCTGCCTTCAAACAGCCATAACTGTTTTATTTTTCTGTTCAGATAGCTGTATGAGGGCTTGTTTTTTGCGGGACAAGTTGTACTTTCCAACGCCACCATTTAATATTGTATATGGTGTAGTGGGAAAAAAAAAATTCCAAATCGGGTGAAATTTCAAAAAAAACGCTATTCCGCTACAGTTCTACGGGTTTCTTATTTACAGCGTTCGATGTGCATTAAAACTGACCAGTTACTTTCATTCTACTGGTCAGTACGAATCCGGCAATACCTAATATATGTAGTTTTTCCTGCGTTTTGATAGTGATAAAATAATTAGAAAGTTGCCCTTTTTTTTTTTTTCCTTGTCATATCTTGACCCCTATAACTTTTTGGTATTTATGTGTACGGAGCTGTATGGGGGCTCATTTTTTGCGGGGCGATCTGAAGTTTTTATTGATACCATTCTGGGATGTGTATGACTTTTTGATCACTTTTTATTTAATTTTTTTTAGAAAAAAAAAGCGACAAAAACCGGCGAATCGCCATTTGGACGCTTTTTTCCGCCACACAATTCGCCGTATTGGAATTTTTTTTTTTATATTTTAAAAATACGGGCATTTTCGGTCACGGTGATACCCATGATGTCTATATTTATTGTTATTTAGGTATTGATTTTTTCATTATACGGAAAGGGGGGTGATTTGAACTTTTATATATTTTTTATTTTTTATATATTAACATTTTTTTTTTTTTTTTTTCTGACTATTTTTAAGCTCAAATATGAGCTGATATATTGTGGTTTTTTTTTTTCTTTATGAGCAATTGGCCACTTGGGGCGTCTGTACACCACCCGGAAGCGTACGCTTCCGGGTTCAGACGCATCCTGATGCCGTGATCACGGCATCAGAAGGGCCTAGAAGACGCCGCCGATGGCGGTAAGTAGCGGCAAGTCTCTGCTGTTAGAAACAGCAGAGACTTGCCGGCCATGACGCCCGCCGCACCCGCGAGCGGGCGTCATGTCCCCGCACTGCACCAGCGCTGTACATGTACGGCGCTGGTCGGGAAGGGGTTAAAGGGGTTCTTTAAGTGAAATTTATTGATAACCTATTGCACCCCCGCCGATCAGCTGTTTGAAGAGGAGGCTCGCGCAGTACCAGCGCTGCCTCCTTTTCACTGTTTACATGCTGGCCGTAACAGGGGTAGTGGTGAGTAGGTGTAACTACACCTAACCGCCCCATTCATTTCAATGGCAAGGCTCGTTCACATACAAGTCTATAGGAGCAATCCTTCCCATTAAAATGAATGGGGCGGTTAGGTGTAATTACACCTACTCACCACTACCCCTGTTACGGCCAGCATGTAAACAATGAAGAGGAGGCAGCGCTGGTACGGCACGCGCCTCCACTTCAAACAGCTGATCGGCGGGGTGCCGGACCCCTGCCAATCTGATATTGATGACCTATCCTGAGGATAGGTCATCAATAAATTTAACTTTGAGAACCCCTTTAAGTTCCATGATGGAACTTAAAAGATTCATTTTTAGGGTGATTATTTGTTGAAGAAACGTAGCATGAAAAATGATGAAAACTAATTGTTTTTCCTTTTTCCCTAAACTGGACCTACAAAATTAATATTCACTCCAGTTTTGTATAATAAGAAACATTTCGGGGGTAACAAAAAAAAAAAAAAAAACTCACCTTGGGAATGCAACATTACAAACGGTGACGTTTTTGTGCTGGTAACTGTAGGGTTTCTCCCATACACTTGACCAGCTCCGTCCACTAGACAACAGATGGAGCTGTGTAGTGCCAGGTGTTGGACCCCCCCCCCCGATTTGTTAATTATGACCTATCATGGGTCATCAATTGTTAGATCCTGGAGAATCCCTTTAAAGTCTAAGTGCTATTTTGGTTTTCAGGTTACGGCTAGAAGTTATGTCATTGGTTATTATGGTTAACACAGACCATTTCTTAGGACTGTTTTTATGCCTGAGGACTAAGGCCTCGTGCACATAACCGTCCAACCATCATTTTTTTTTGCAGATCGCACAGGGAACCATTCATTTCTATCTAGGGGCCCGCAGAAAATGCAGACAGCACACAGACATCATCTGCAGTGCTCCCGACTAAAAAAAAAAAACCAAGGAGCCATTGGCTCCTAACCTGAAAAATTTAGGAGCCAAATAAAATTTTTAGGCGCCAAATTTAAATACATAAAATTATAACGTCCGGCCCTTAATAGAATTGTCCTATCCTATTTTTTGGGGGGACAAGGTGACTAAAACATAGTGAATTTTGAGGTTTTATTTATTTATTTTTCTTTTACGTGTTCACTGTATAGGATGTTTTTTTATATTTTAATAGTTTGGACTTTTTGGACATTTATTATTATATTTTATATGTAAAATTGGGAAATGGAGTGATTCAGACGGCCGTAGTATTGTGGATCCGCAAAAATACGTATCTGCAATACCATGGATGCCTCCCGGCCTGTGTTCCGCAATTTGCCGAACATGGCCGGGCGTCCTGATCAAAATGCCTGTTCTGGTCTTCTGTTGCGGAGAAAAATAGGACATGTTCTATCATCTCTTGCGGAGCCGTGGCTAGGCAAGTTCACAAGCCGCCCATTGAAGTGAATGCAGCCGTATCTATTCTGCAAAATTGCGGAATAGATGCGGGCACGTTCACACGGTCGTATATATATTAATATATTGGTGGTTTTGTTTTTTTTTTACTTTTTATTTAATAATTATTGGCCCCATCAGTCCTCAGATCAGCCCAGCGTGCCCCCTTCAGACCTCGGATCAGCCCACTTGTGCCCCCTTCAGGCCAGCCCACTTGTGCCCCCTTCAGGCCAGCCCACTTGTGCCCCCTTCAGGCCAGCCCACTTGTGCCCCCTTCAGGCCAGCCCACTTGTGCCCCCTTCAGGCCAGCCCACTTGTGCCCCCTTCAGACCTCAGATCAGCCCACACTGCCACCATCAGAATAAAATAAAAAAAATCACTTACCTGTACTGCGCCGCGCCTCCTCCGCTCCGGTGTCTGTCGCTCCTCAGTCTCCGGCGCTGCACTGAGTGCAGCGTCAGGTCAGAGTGCGCGCACTACGTCCTGACGCTGTACGCGGTCAGGACAGTGCAACGCAGGCCCAGAGAAGAAGAGGAGCGTCGGACACTGGAGCAGAGCCGCGGCGCAGGACAGGTGACAGATTTTTTTTTTTTTTAATTTTGTCTGCATGTCTCCATGTTCTCTGATACTCGCTACTGCGCAGCCTAGTATCAGTAGGTGCCGATCGGGTCCAGGCGCAAATGGCGACAAGACTAAAAAGTCTTGTCGCCATTTGTCAAATCTAAGTCGCATTTGCGACCATTTTGGTCGCCATCTGGAGTCCTGATCTGTCCACATCCGTGCAGCCATTTTGCAAATTATATGCCCTATTGTCTGTTTTGCAGTTCATTAGGAAAGTGCAGCGTGTACACAGCTGGTACGCGGCTCCGCACTTTGCAGACCACAAAATACAGTTGTGCATGAGGCCTATTTACTGTTCTCAGCATCTCCTATACAACATTGTGATACCACACAGCAACATCACGTCTTGTTCTAGAAAGCAGTGAGTCATGTCTGATTGAAACCAGTAAGATGCAGTGTGACTGTGACATAATGACACCAGCTCATGGTGTCATAAACTGGGAAAGCAGGTTGGCCTGCTGCTGGGGTGGCATCATTTGCTGGCTGACATAGGTGTTTCCCTTCATTGCAGGTTGTGCACGTGTGACCAGAGTTGGCCATACACAGAAAATGGTGGTCAGTTTTCTGCTTCAGTTTTTCCCGAGCAGGTTGTCAAATGAAAGAACGGACTTGATTGGTCAGTGGCTTTAAGTAATCGGCTCTCCCTGTTTTTGTGTGTGTATGAAAAAAAGCTGTCAATCCTCCTGTGTGCTCAGGGTAAGTGGGACTCTCAATGTCTTTTAGGGTACAGCAACACTGTTCACACGACAGCTGTCACAGCCTGGATTGCAGGGGCATCGCAGTCTAGTGGTTATCTCGTAAAAATGAATGGGGTCGTGTTCTGCGACTCCTGAATCTCAAAAAATCCCGTAGAATTGGATGCTATGCAATTCAGTGGTCGTAGTCATGGCATATATGCAACTCGCCACTGCGATTCTGGCCACGACCATTGTCACCATGTAGCTGTACCCTTAGGAGTCCTGTTTGGGCTCATGCACACGAATATAGGGGCTCTGTGCCCGTGCTGTGGACCGCAAATTGCGGGCTGCACGTCACAGGCACCGGCCACTTGCACTCCGTGCTGTGGATGTAGACCCACCGACTGGAATGGGTCTGCATTCTGCGATACGGCAAAAGACAGGACATGTCCTATCTTTTGCAGGGCGGAAACACTGACCCGAAAGCCTGTGAAAGCACTCTGGAGTGTTTCCGTGGGCTTCTGATCCATGCCTCGCCACGCTTCACAAAAGATTGTCCTGTCTTTTGCCGTATCCTGAAGAACGCAGACCCATTCAAGTCAATTGTGGTTCGCAATACAGGCACAAAGCCCTTGCTCTGCTTTTTTACTCAGACATCCTGCTCCAAATCATATAAACCTATACATAACAGAGCTCAGCTTATCTGCCATCATCATATACTGACTTCAGAAATCACTTGACAGGTTGATATAAAGCTGGCAACCTGTGGAAAACTATGGAATTGGTTTTATCACTGGTTTCTCAGTTTTTTTTATACTGTGCCATTAAAAAGTAGATTGCAGGACTACAAACAAACCCAGACAGTTACTTGAGTTACTAAAGTGCAAAATTGCCACTTGGGAATTCCTCCTAAGGGGGCCTGTACATGATGTGGCCAAGCCACCATAACTGTGCTCATATTACTGCCAGTTCACATGTACTTGCCATCAGGGCTGTGGAGTCGGTAAGCCAAAGCTCCAACTCCGACTCCTCAATTTCCCCTCACTCCGACTCCTTCATACATGGAGCATGTTTAAGTTATGCATAAAATCAATAGTACAGATAAGTCATGACAAAAACAGTTTGTAATCTATCAGGCTTCTCTGGGTACAGCTCACTTAGGGCCTAATCAGAGGCATAGCTAGAGGTTCAGCACATGGGGGGGCGAAACATACTTGAATGGGCCCCCCACTTATTGGCTTCCCAAACACACGTTTCCAACTTCACAGGCACATACTACTAGTTGTGGTTATAATACTGTATTAGCAAGATGACTGTATAAACTGCTAGATCATCTATGCTGTTAAGTACAGTACAATAGACTTTCTACATACCCTAGTGTAAATACTCTACCACATAATGCAGTAAAATATAGGATTAATAGGAGTAAAAAACAAGGGGACTCCTATGTTAAAGGAAACCTGTCCCCAGCTTTTACATCACTAAACTAACAGTCCCTTGCCCCCATCAGACCTCAGATCGGCTTAATGTGCCTCCATCAGACCTCAGATCAGCGTATTGTGCCCCCATTAGACCTCAGATCAGCAGAATGTGCCCCCATCAGACCTCAGATCAGCAGAATGTGCCCCCATCAGACCTCAGATCAGCAGAATGTGCCCCCATCACACCTCAGATAAGCAGAATGTGCCCCCATCACACCTCAGATAAGCAGAATGTGTCCCCATCACACCTCAGATCATCAGAATGTGCCCCCATCAGACCTTAGATCAGCAGAATGTGCCCCCATCAGACCTCAGATCAGCAGAATGTGCCCCCATCAGACTCCATAATGTAAGCGCTCACTTGTATTCGCCTGATTGTACTAAGGCCATCCCTTCTGGGCCCCCCCAGAGGTATTGGGCCCGGAGCATCTCCTCCCCTGCCCCCTCCATCCCCCCAGTAGCTACGCCTCTGGGCCTGATGTATGAAAACTGTCTAGGTCTAAGACTTTTTTTGTTGCCCATAGCAACCAATCGGAGCTCCCCTTTCATTTCTCCAGAGCACTATATGAAATGAAAGGGAAGCTCTGATTGGTTGCTATGGGCAACAAAGAAACTTCTACACCTAGACAGTTTTCATACATAAGGGCCCTAGGTGTTTTACATCAGTAGATAGAAGCCATGAGAGCAGCTAACCTCTCCAAACATGAGCTCAGAGGAAACATAAAGCATACAGAGAGAACATGCACTGGACATAAAGGGCAGCACACAGTCATGTCAACTAAAAGCCTAAATCCTTAGATCAGGAATAGAACAGACATTTATAGGACATTTCATCATTTTCACAAATTCTTATAAAAATATATTCAGCACTTATTGCACTGAACTAAATGTACTAATTCATTATATATTTTAGGAGTCGGAGTCGGTCCATTTTATACCGACTCCGACTCCACCAAAATGGTGACCGACTCCACGACTCCGACTCCACAGCCCTGCTTGCCATGGTTTCAGGTTGCAAGTAAAGATGAAGCACGTCAGTTAGCGGTGGTCCAGTTACTGAGGCTCGGCTTAAACGTGTACAGGTACTGTTTGAATCCAGAGGAAAAAAAAACAGACTGGTTTGCGTTTCCCACTTATAAAAGCAGAGATAATACGCGAGTTTGAGCGTTTGCGTGTTTGACTTTAAGTGTGTGGTTGAATTAAGTGTGTGACTTTAGATTGCGTGACTTTAGATTCGGGAACTTTAAAAGGGACTACAGTAAGTCTTTCCATATCATTGTATTGTATTTTTCGCTTTTGCTTGTGTAATCCCCATTAGAATGGCTTCCATCATTGACAGCGCAGTCCAGTGCACATCTTGTCTGATGTATGCAGTCCTGGAACAGCTGTTTAAGGGTGCATATATTTGTTCAAAATGTGAGCAAATTGTCCGCTTGGAATCGCACATCGTGTAAGCAGGTGAATTTCAACGCTGAGAAGCACTGACAATTTGGAAAAGAGTTTGCTGCTCAGTGAGAAAGCACTCTATGGGGTAGATGTGGGGGAGGGTGGTAGTGAGGAGGCCCAGGAAAGTGAGGCAGCTAGCTGGGTAACAGTTAGAAAGCGGGGTTAGAGGGAAAAGTGCCAGGGAGGCTAGCCCTGATCTGACTCACCCCAACAAGTTTGCAAGTTTGGCAGATGAGGGGGATGTTACTTCAGGGAGAGCACTGCTGCAGCCGGACACTTCCTCTGCCAGTCAGGGGAATGTCAGCTC
>ONZH01010872.1:0-29086 GCA_900303285.1 Rhinella marina | reverse complement strand
AAGACCAAACACATGCTGCCCACAAGGTTCCGCAAATTCCTGGTCCACAATGTCAAGGAGCTCGAGGTTCTGTTGATGAGCAACAAGTCCTTCTGTGCTGAAATCGCCCACAACGTCTCCATCTAAGAACCTAAAGACCATTGTGGAGAGAGCGGCACAGCTCGCCATCAAAGTGACGAACCCCAACGCCACACTGCGCAGAGAAGATAACGAATAAATATCTCTGTGGTTATTTGTGCTAAATAAAAGTTAAATAAACACAAAAAAAAATTGATCTGTTCCAGTGCCTGATCCACCCAAGTTGAATCTGTCCCATCATGAGAAAGTCCCCCCAAGGAGTCCCCACTGTAACTTGCTTCCCATACAACTACCTCACCCCCCGACACCTGTGTCTCGCCATTGTCCACCACCTCCTCAGACAACACTGGTAAATCCACACTGTCAGCACACGGAAACAGCAAAAGGTCTAGCGAATTGGGGCAGAGAATGTTGTGGGCTAGCACATCAGAGAAGGGGTGACTATGGGGTTCCAGGGAGTACGTGACCACATGCAATATCCATTTAAAAGTCATGCCACAATTGATCGAGCTCATAATTGACAATTGTACCGGTTGATGCTAAATTTTTAAGTAGGGGTCCTGCGTCGTCATTCTAACTACATCCGGCTGTTGTCACCACCACACACGCTAGCCCAGCGGGCACTCCTCTGGCTCTTCCAGCGAAACCTCCTTCCCCCCAGCCTGCCCCCCCACCTACAGGCCCTCTCTCCAAACAATTTTTCCGGAGGTCCACCTACAGGCCCTCTCTCCAAACAATTTTTCCGCAAGTTCACCTACAGGCCCTCTCTCCAAACAATTTTTCCGGAGGTCCACCTACAGGCCCTCTCTCCAATTCCAGTTTCCAGTTTTATTTGCGCAAACTGCGTAAAATTTTTATTTTTGGGACAGGTTTGAAAAATAATATTACCTGCGTATCTATATTGCCCAACATTGGATACGGTAGCAAGTAGAAGACCAAACACATGCTGCCCACAGGGTTCCGCAAATTCCTGGTCCACAATGTCAAGGAACTCGAGGTTCTGTTGATGAGCAACAAGTCCTTCTGTGCTGAAATCGCCCACAACGTCTCCATCTAAGAACCTAAAAACCATTGTGGAGAGAGCGGCACAGCTCGCCATCAAAGTGACGAACCCCAACGCCACACTGCGCAGAGAAGATAACGAATAAATATCTCTGTGGTTATTTGTGCTAAATAAAAGTTAAATAAACACAAAAAAATTGATCTGTTCCAGTGCCTGATCCACCCAAGTTGAATCTGTCCCATCATGAGAAAGTCCCCCCAAGGAGTCCCCACTGTAACTTGCTTCCCATACAACTACCTCACCCCCCGACACCTGTGTCTCGCCATTGTCCACCACCTCCTCAGACAACACTGGTAAATCCACACTGTCAGCACACGGAAACAGCAAAAGGTCTTGCGAATTGGGGCAGAGAATGTTGTGGGCTAGCACATCAGAGAAGGGGTAACTATGGGGTTCCAGGGAGTACGTGACCACATGCAATCTCCATCTAAAAAGTCATGCCACACTTGATCGAGCTCATAATTGACAATTGTACCGGTTGATGCTAAATTTTTAAGTTGGGGTCCTGCGTCGTCATTCTAACTACATCCGGCTGTTGTCACCACCACACGCTAGCCCAGGGGGCACTCCTCTGGCTCTTCCAGCTCAACCTCCTTCCCCCAGCCTGCCCCCCCACCTACAGGCCCTCTCTCCAAACAATTTACGTCTTTGTCCTATCTTTCTCTCTCTCCAAACTATTTTTCCGGATAGCTGCCATATACGGTATTATACTGAGTAGTATACATAGAAGACATAGCACACTTGATCAATCTCATAATTTACGACTGTACCGGTTGATGCTAAATTTTTAAGTTGGGTTCCTGCGTCGTCATTCTAAATACATCCGGCTGTTATCACCACCACACACGCTAGCCCAGGGGGCACTCCTCTGGCTCTTCCAGCTCAACCTCCTTCCCCCCCAGCCTGCCCCCCCACCTACAGGCCCTCTCTCCAAACAATTTACGTCTTTGTCCCTATCTTTCTCTCTCTCCAAACAATTTTTCCGGATAGCTGCCATATACGGTATTAAACTGAGTAGTATACATAGAAGACATACCACACTTGATCAATCTCATTTTCCGTTTTCCGTGGTCGAAAAATCCATGAAATATAAGGTCCCAAGATAGGGGACGTATACAGTATTAAACTGAGAAGAATCGATACCATACCGGTTGAAGCAACAGTTTTTCCAAATCCATTCCGGCTGTTGTCACCACCACTTACGCTAGCCCAGGGGGCACTCCTCTGGCTCTTCCAGCTCAACCTCCTTCCCCCCCACCTACAGGCCCTCTCTCCAAACAATTTACCCGGGTAGGGGACGTATTAGATATTGTACTGATTTTTTTTTTAGATCTTCTTTTAATTGCCTCCTGCGATAGACGGGAATCGAACCCGGGTCAACTGCTTGGGAAGCAGCTATGCTCACCACTTTACCACCAACAGCCACAGCAACTGATAAGAACAGATACTAAATTTGATGTCAGCTGCAGTGCCAGCATGAGCAGTGGTGTCACCTGCCGGCGGTGATGGACCTTCGTTGCACGTAGTTGGGTGCTTCCCTAACATGTGATGGGTATTTGCCTTGCCTTTCTTGGTCTGGGTGAGCACAATTGCCATGAGGGTAACCACCAGGCTGTTGCCTGAGAATTTGGGGTAATGGTGGGATTAGGCAGCCTCAGAGGCATCCATGCATGCTGCCCCTGCTGTTTCCTGTCCATTTCCGTGGTGTTTCCATCATTTTCTGAGGTTTCCAGGTTTTCACCCAGCCTTCCCTAGGCAGAGCCTTGGTCCCCTGCAAAAATGCTCGAGTCTCCCATTGACTTCAATGGGGTTCGTTATTCGAAACGAGCACCCGAGCATCGGGAAAATTTCGACTTGAATAACGAGCACCCGAGCATTTTAGTGCTCGCTCATCTCTAGTGCTAACCCCTTAAAGGATGTCTGTATGTACTGTCGACGGTTCTCAATCCAGGCAGAGGTTTCAGGCTGGGGACCATGTGTGTCCAGAGCAGAAACATGTTAAGTAGGGTGCTCAGACTCTTCATCTATTTCCATAGTCTCCTCCACTGGCTTATCTTCAAGTGCTTGAATGAGTTCTGCCAAGTAAACCAAACAAAAATCCACGTTACTATATGTAACATAAATTACAGAATCTAAACTTTGAAGGCAAGTATACAATGAGCTATTTTACTCATGAAATTGTAGTTGAGGGATGTATTAAATGTCTCCTTGGATGGCTGTGGAGTAACACTACAGCAAGAGAAGCTGTCACGTTGAATATGGTTTATGAGCTGCATGCCGAATATACAGCAGGAGGAGCATAGGCAAACAATATCATAAAATGGCCTGTGCCCACGAGAGATTCCTTTGGAAATATGGTTGTCCACACCCACTCTGTCTACACATGGGAAATTAGCACCTGAAGTTCAGTTGCCTATAGTGGTTTGGAGTTCTTACAATTTTAACATCAGTGGTGTACAAACGTACGGATTCCACGTGGGCTGCAGTGAGTGCTTTATATGCACGATCACACATCTCTGCCCCTGCCTGCACCAGTACTGGTCTGCTAAATTTTTTACATTACCCATGGGATAACCCCTTTAACTTAAAAAAAATAATTGTTCTATACTACTAATGCCAACCAAAAGAAAAATAAACATATATGTAAATGTTTTAAAAAAGAAAAAAATACCAGTTGTACTGTGCTTGTTGTCTCAACTCATTCCACATGGGCATCATAATGGTAAAAACGTCTTGCCATAGCCGATGGGTGGTGTTATAGTCAGAGTGCTGAGGGTGCGATTGGTCTCACAAAGCCAGAATAGCCTCCACTAACTGCATCAGAAGTTCGATGTTGATTTGTGGGACAAATTCTGTTGTCTGGTATGTATCCTCCAAATCCTTGATGATCTGTGCACCGACACCATTCACCGCGACCAGCACGCTAATGAGTGTCACTCTTCATTGGTTAGTCCAAGGCTCAAATCACTGGTTTTGATCCTAATAAAAAAAATAATTATTTTGAAATTAAATATGATTGTAAATTACAGTATATAGGGATTTACTCACATCCTCTGCAGTGATGCCTCCCTGGACATCTGAACTTACGTTAGAGTTTCTGATTTTCCTCATCTGAGGAGGTCATTTCTGATTCTGTCTGAAACGGGGAAAAAAAAACATGATGCCAGAAAATTGTCCCTGACTATGGTTTGCCTGATCCGCTGTTTCCCTACACCAGTGTCTCTTGACTCCTGTGTGTCAGCAGTCAGCCAGACACTACTCCAGGAGGTAGTAGTCTGGTAGTTCCCCTGCAGCGTAGTTGAGAGCCCTTCACAGGGGTTAAAGGGTGAAAAGTAGGTGACTTCCAGAAAAACACCCTTAGGAGTAGCCCTAAGTCAAATTTCTTAGGTTGACACAGTTGTTCCACAGAACAGAGAATTTAAGGGCAAACAGCAGGAGGCGCTAAACAGATATATTTTAGTCAATAACTCAGTGGCTATAGTAATTTATATTACATACTATTACAAAGGTATTCAGATCAAGGTGCTGATTTGAAAAAGGTACAATATGTTTCATGGGGCAACCCCTTTAATAAAGCCACATTCAGAAGTGGCAGATTTGTCATGGATTTTCAGTGTGATATGCCACAAAATCTGTGGTAGAAATATTCTACAATGGTAGAAGAAACACTATAAGAAAATTCCCAGTCCTTTCCCATATACAGTAAATCTCAAGGTTAATTGCATTGGAATCCTGCAGGTAATGTTTCCTCCATGACAACACAGAAAAGCAAAATCTCTCACAGATCACATACATACAATGTAGAAGGACACTTGAGCACTGTTAATTGGGAGCTATGTCACACATGAAGACGCCCTGAACTGGCCCTACAGTAGAAACCCCCCAAAAGCTACCCCATTTCGGAAAGAGCACCCGTCAAGGAGTCTTTCAAGGTGTGTGGTGAGCACTTTGAGCTCAAAGGTGTTTCCTAGAATTAATATACACACGGCAGTGAAAATGAAAAATTGCAATTTTTTTACAAAAAAGTTGCTTAACACCCACATTTTTCACTTTCACAAAGGGTAACGGGACAAAATGCGCCCCGAATACGACAATACCCCATATGTGCTTGTAGCCCAATGTACTGGCGCACAGCAGGCTTCAGAGCAGGGTGGATTTGATTTAAATCGAACTGATTTAAATCACGATTTAAATCACGATTTAAATCACTAGTCAGTAAGGCTTGATTTAAATCAGTGATTTAAATCAAAGTTTCTACCTAAATTCTTGCTACTTTAACATGCAAGTAGATGAAGATTTTTAGAATCACTTTTTATATTACTTTTTTCTCCCCAGTTTAAGGAAAGAATGTAATAAACCTCAGATCGTACACACAAACAGATCCAGACTTGTCTGTCTGTGGCTATGCTGCAGTATTGTGCTCAAAGTTTCACTTTCATTTTCTTGTCTGCTTGCCCCTCCTCCTCCTCACACTTAGATTCACATTCTTCTTGTGTTGTGCTGTGCAGATCTATTCCACTCCAAACAATCAGAAACATATTGTCTAACTTCTTGGACTTGGCACTGAAGTAAAGCGAGCGTCTGTGATAATATAGGAGAGAAACTGCCCACTAATCTTACAGAAACCTCTGGAAGAGCATGGCATTGTGAATGTTACACATATACAGCCTTTATTCTACTGAGTTAAACAACTCAGCTTTATCTCATGATGGAAGAACCTTTGGATGGTAAAATATTTTCCTAAAAAAGCAGTTTATTGAAAAAAATCCGATTTAAATCAAAAAAATCCGATTTAAATCAAAAAAATCCGATTTAAATCAAAAAAATCCGTACACCATACAGCCTTTGGAGAGCGGAATTACCTGGAATAATAATTGGGAGCTATGTCACACATGAAGATGCCCTAAGCTGGCTCTATAGTGGAAACCCCCCAAAAGTGACCCCATTTTGGAAAGAGCACCCCTCAAGGAATCTTTCAAGGTGTGTGGTGAGCACTTTGAGCTCAAAGGTGTTTCCTAGAATTAGGATACACACGGCAGTGAAAATGAAAAATTGCAATTTTTTGACAAAAAAGTTAATTAACACCCACATTTTTCACTTTCACAAAGGGTAACGGGACAAAATGCACCCCACATTTTGGTCACCCTTTCCCCCCAAATACGGCAATACCCCATATGTGCTTGTAGCCCGATGTACTGTCGCACAGCAGGCTTCAAAGTGGAAGGAGCACCATACAGCTTTTGGAGAGCGGAATTAGCTGGAATAATAATTGGGAGCTATGTCACACATGAAGACGCCCTGAACTGGCCATACAGTAGAAACCCCCCAAAAGTGACCCCATTTTGGAAAGAGCACCCCTCAAGGAATTTTTAAAGGTGTGTGGTGAGCACTTTGAGCTCAAAGGTGTTTCCTAGAATTAGGATAGACACGGCAGTGAAAATGAAAAATTGCAATTTTTTGACAAAAAAGTTGCTTAACACCCACGTTTTTCACTTTTTTACAAAGGGTAATGGGACAAAATGCACCCCACATTTTGGTCACTATTTCCCCCCGAATACGGCAACACCCCATATGTGCTTGTAACCCGATGAACTGGCGCACAGCAGGATTCACAGTGGAAGGAGCACCATACGGCTTTTGGAGAGCAGAATTAGCTGGAATGATAATTGGGAGCTATGTCACACATGAAGACGCCCTGAACTGGCCCTACAGTAGAAACCCCCCAAAAGTGACCCCATTTTGGAAAGAGCACCCCTCAAGGAATCTTTCAAGGTGTGTGGTGAGCACTTTGAGCTCAAAGGTGTTTCCTAGAATTAGGATACACACGGCAGTGAAAATGAAAAATTGCAATTTTTTTTACAAAAAAGTTGCTTAACACACACATTTTTCACTTTCACAAAGGGTAACGGGACAAAATGCACCCCACATTTTGGTCACCATTTCCCCCCGAATACGGCAACACCCCATATGTGCTTGTAGCCCAATGTACTGGCGCACAGCAGGCTTCAAAGTGGAAGGAGCACCATACAGCTTTTGGAGAGCGGAATTAGCTGGAATAATAATTGGGAGCTATATCACACATGAAGACGCCCTGAACTGGCCCTACAGTGGAAACCCCCCAAAAGTGACCCCATTTTGGAAAGAGCAACCCCATACGAACATGTTAAGTGGTAGAAAGGGTACTTTTCAGCAAACTGGTGTCTCACAGTAGTCAGAAACACTTGTAAAAGCATTTCAAAACACACATTTATGAAATAGAAAAATTACTAGCAGACCCCAAAGTTTCACTTTCACAAGGGGTTAAAGGAGAAAATGCACCCCACATTTTGTTCCCCATTTTCTCCCCATTCAGGAAACACCCCATATGTGCTCGTAGCCCGCTGTATGGGTGCACAGCAGGCCTCTAGAGGCAAACTGCAAAATATGGATTTTGCAGGCCAGAATTAACAGACATGTTTTTTTTATTGCCATGTCACATTTAAAAAATTCCTGAAGTCCCCAGAAATTAAAAACCCCAAGAAGTGACCTCATTTTGGAAAGAGCACCCCCATACAAACATTTTAAGTGGTAGAAAGGGTACTTTTCAGCAAACTGGTGTCTCACAGTAGTCATAAACACTTGTAAAAGCATTTCAAAGCACACATTTGTGAAAATGAAAAATTACTAGCAGACCCCAAAGTTTCACTTTCACAAGGAGTTCAAGGAGAAAATGCACCCCACATTTTGTTCCCCATTTTCTCCCCATTCAGGAAACACCCCATATGTGCTCGTAGCCCGCTGTATGGGTGCACAGCAGGCCTCTAGAGGCAAACTGCAAAATATGGATTTTGCAGGCCAGAATTAACAGACATGGTTTTTTTATTGCCATGTCACGTTTAAACAATTCCTGAGGTCCCCAGAAATTTAAAACCCCAAGAAGTGACCCCATTTTGGAAAGAGCATCCCTGTACGAACATTATAAGGGGTATAAAGGGTACTTTTTACTAAACAGGTGTCTCGCAAAAGGCAGAAACGCTTGTAAAAGCATTTCTAAGCACACATTTGTGAAAATGAAAAATTACTAGCAGACCCCAATTTTTAACAGACACAAGGGGTTAAAGGAGAAAATGCACCCCAGTATATGTTCCCCATTTTCTCCCCATTATAGCAACACCCCATATGTGCTTGTAGCCTGCTGTATGGGCACACAGCAGGCCACCATTGGCAAACTGCGAAATGTGGATTTTGCAGGCCAGAATTAACAGACATGTTTTTTTTATTGCCATGTCACATTTACAACAGGTGTCTCACAGAAATGAATATGTAGTGATGGTGAAAAGTGGATATGTAAGCTATTCGGAATATATCTGAGGTAGAAAGTGAAAAAATTTCAGGGTACATCAAGTATTAAACTAATCCATGGATGAGTGGTAGATTCTGAAACAATCCTTGATGCACAGGCCAGGTTTTTCAGGGCAGGTTTCGCAGTCCTTCCTAATCCCCCTTTTTGAACACACCCTGCATTGTTTTTGGGTCCTTCCCTTCCTCGCTGTTTGGGGGACTTCACCAGGGAAATGTTGTCCTGGTACAACTCGGGCACCGTAACTTGCAGAGGTACTGGGGGCCTCTTCTGCTTGGTTGGGAAAAATTAGGGCCTTGATGACTACTTCTTGAAAGTGAAGGAAAGTTCCTGTGTGTCCTGCAGATTTAAATAGCACGTACGCATTGTACATTGCCGTCTGTACAATGTGTATGGCTAGCTTTTTGTACCACACTTTTGTTTTTCGTGTGGCACTGTAGGGCTTCAGTACTTGATCTGAAAGATCTGAAAGATCAACTCCTCCCATGTGCCTGTTGTAGGCCAGGATGCAGTCTGGTTTGGGGACAGTGGTAGTGGTACCACATACTGCAGCAGGGGAGCTGGTGTTGGGGTGAATGCTGGTCAGTACAAGGACGTCCCTCTTGTCCTTGTACTTAACCACCATCATGTTTTCATGGAGGAGAGGTCTACTTTCACCCTTTCTCAGTAGCTGCCCTACCAGGGATCTAGGGAGGCCTCTCTGATTTTTGCGTACTGTGCCGCAAGCCACAGTACGCCTGGAACTTAGGGACATGAAGAGGGGAACGCTGGTATAATAGTTACCCACATAGAGGTGGTAAACCTTATCCAGCAGTGGGTGCAGCAACTCCCACACTACTAATTTCTAGGCCAGGGGGGCATTCTGGGGGTTCTATCCGTGAATCTTTGCCTTCATAAACCCGGAACCTATAGGTGTACCCAGACCTACTCTCGCAAAGCTTGTACATTTTGATGCCATACCTTGCCCGATTGCTGGGCAGGTACTGGCGGAATTTTACCCTCCCCTTGAAATGCACCAGGGACTCATCTATACAGATGTTTTCTTCTGGGGTGTACACTTCAGAAAATTTGGCACTGAAGTGGTCAAGGATGGGTCTAATTTTGAAAAGCCGATCAAATGTCGGGTCACTTTGTGGAGGACACTGTGCATTATCATTATAATGCAAACATTTCAGTATCGACTCAAATCTATTCCGGGCCATGGCGGTACTGAATATTGGAGTGTGGTACAAGACATCCACACTCCAATACTGTCTCATTTCTGTTTTTTTTAACAAGCCCCATGTGCAGCACAAGCCCCCAGAAAATTTTTATTTCTAATGCTGTTACTAGGCTCCAACCAAGGGGTCTTGCGTATGATGACGTGGGGTTCTGGGTAATGAACTGCTGGGCGTATAAATTTGTTTGGGCCACAATAAAATTTACTAAATCATCACTGAAAAAGATTTTGAAAAAATCAATTTCTGTGAAACCCGTGCAGTCAATTTGAATTCCAGAGTTTCCCACAAACTCTGGAATTTGGGGCTGATAAACATCAGAGGGTGGGGTCCATATCACTCTGGGGGGCTGCCTCAGCTGTCGTTCTGGGTCGCCTTCTAGAGGGTCCCTGATCAGCGGATGATGATGATGAGGGAGTAGAGGAGTAGAGGAAAGTGGCATCCTCTTCTCCTTCAGTGGCCGACTCGGTATCAGAGGCAAGGATGGCGTATGCCTCTTCTGCCGTGTACACTCGCTGGGATGATTGGGCCATTTATATTTTATTGGGGTGTGATGGCTGAAACGTGTAAAACTTTATTTAGTGTGAGGGGTGTGTATGTAGTGTTTTTACACGTGAAGGTGTTTTTTAGTTTTGAAATAGAATTTTAAGAAAAAGGGGGGGATAAAAAAGGTATTTTCTGTTAAAAAAATAAAAAAAGGTTTCTGTAAAAAAAAAAATAAAGTATTTACTGCACAAAAAAAAGTGCAGTGCAAAATGAGCAGACGCGATCAGAAATGGACACTACTGATCGGTGGTCAGTGGTTGCAAAATGCACGTACGCAGATGATGCATTCGTGCAAATTCCTAAACTGACACGAACTGAAATCTAACTACCACTACCTGCGGTTCTTTTTTCACACAAGATAGGTAAAAAAAAAAAATGTGCAGATGCTGCTAATACAGCACGCACGCACACAGGTTGTGTGTGCGTGCAGAAACTGTAGTGTAAAAATTCACTACAGTCTTCTGCTAACTGCACGTACGCAGATACAGTGCGTTCGTGCAAAACCTAAACTGACACTAACTGAAATTTATATCTATCTAACACTAACTGCTGTTCTTTTTTTACACCAAAAATGTAAAAAAAAAAAAAAACTAAAAAATGACCAGATATAAATTAGCACACTACTGATAGGTGCTCTGCAGCACGCACATACGCACACAGATTGTGCGTGCGTGCAGAAACTGTAGTGTAAAAATTCACTACAGTCCTCTGCAAAATGCACGTGCACAGATACAGTGCGTTCGTGCAAAAATCTAAACTGACACTAACTGAAATGTATATATATATATATATATATACTGTATATATATATAAATATATGGATATATATATAAATATATGGATTTATATATATATATATATATATATATATATATATATATATGATTTATATCTAACTGCCACTAACTGGAGTTCCAAAAAATGTGCTAATGCAGCACACACGCACACAGAACGTGTGTGCGTGCAAAATCTGTAGTAAAAAAAAAGTCACTACAGTGTAAAAAAAGTGAACACTAGATAAAAATTAACTTATATCTATATATATATATAGAGATATGAAGCTCTATATATATTTATATAAAACCCTAACTATACTTTCTTCTTTTTAACAGGAAAAAAAAGCACAAAGAATGATCCCCAAGTGCTGATCAGGCAGGTATGCACTGAAAAGCACTGGGCGGTCACAGCTCGCACGCAGAAAAAGTGATGCGGAGCTGAAAAATTGTTTTTAAAAAATGAGCAAAAAACGCAGTTAACAATAGATGTCCGTAAAAAAAGGATGGGAGGGGGGACGGGAGGGGACAGGGACGGAGGGTGGGTTAGGGATCTATAACTGCTTTTTCTTCTTTTCTTCTTTTCGTCTTCTTTTCTTCTTCTTTTCTTCCTCTTTTCTTCTTCTTTTTACAGGAAAAATGCAGTTCGCAGTGGTGGTGCACCACAAGTCCCAGCAGGCCAACAAGCAGCACAGAGAAGCACAGAACCTCTCTGCATGCAGTCACCAGCTAGAATGGCTGCATGCAGGAAGGTTCTGCCTCTTCCTGTGCAGCTGTAGAGCTGCCATTGGCTGGAGCGTTGCTCCAGCCAATGGCAGTGCTGGGAGGGGACCCAAAACACAGGGGTCCCCTACCTGACCTCTGGAAGGACAGGTGCTGACTTGTTCAGCACCTGTCACCTTCAGATGACCGCCCCACGCTCCCCCTGCAGCTCCGGTAACTTCCTGGAGCTGCGATGGGCCGATCTATGGAAAACGGCCAATCGCAGCCACAGGAGCTGCAGGGGGACGGAAATACCGCCCCCTGCCCTTAGCTAAGATGGCTGCCTGCCGGGCAGTGCAGCCATCAGACCCCGGTCCTGCGGCGATTACGCCCGCGGACTGGGTGTCCGCTGCGCCGTAGCTCTACAGCGCTGGTCGGGAAGGGGTTAATGACAACCTTTAAGAACCACTTTTCACATTTTTCCAGTGAATATCAAGTTAGTGACCTGGCATTTTAAGTGGTAGGAAGTCACCGTGGAGATATTGCGATCTTTATACACATAATAGAGAATACTTTTCACACACTTTTTCCATTATGTTAGGAATAGAGATAGCAAATGTGCTCGTAACGAGCACTGTAGCGCGTGGCTCCCCTGCGCTCGCATGGGCGCAGCCATCCGGATCCGTCCTCCTCACCCGACGGATCCGGATGCCTGCGCCCATGCGAGCGCAGGGGAGCTGAGCACTACAGTGCTCGTTACGAGCACGTTCGCTCATCTCTAGTTAGGAATTGTAACTTAGATTGAAAAACAAATGCAACAAAACATAAGTAATGGGCATATTGTATGTAGCTAACATTATTTTGTAGCATCTGTGGCTAGCATACTATAATGGGGCCCTGTGTTTTGCATACCATTTGAAGTGAATCTGAGGCTCACATGGACAAGGCTGCAACAGAGGACATTTGTTGCATGGAATTCCTGAGCACAGAAATAGTATAGATTTGAATAAAATCCAAGTTACTGTATTTTTCGGACCTTAGGTTTTAGAAGGAAGAAAATAAGAAAAAAAACTTGTTAAGTTGATATCTCGTGGAGATTTCAGCATAGGAATGATACGGCATAGCTCTGTGAGCCGACGTTGATTTTTTTTTCAGATTACTGCTCCATAGTGCAATGACATAAGTCATTGCCAATTAATGCATGATTTTTGTCTCAGAGAATTTCTTTATATGTAGGTGACAGCTGGAGAATCCCAAGGACCAAAATAGTAACTTTGTAATTAGCTGACATTACAAAATTGGCCCCTGTTCCAGTCGCCCAATGGTGTTCATCTGACTCTGGAAAAACTGTTGTGATCCTATATCATTGACATTTTGCTCACTGGTCACACATCTTCCAGGCTCCTAATCCATGTTCTATTGACAGCACACCACTTATGATGTCAAATTTTAGGTTGGTGCTCTGTGCTGTGCACAAGGTGCATAAGCTGACCCAGCATACAGAAGCTGGATCCATACCTGCGTAGAGAATAGAAGAGTGCTTGCCCTCTTCTACAATAAAGATAGCAGAGAGTGAGAAGAACTTAGAGAACAATACCTGGCACAGAACACTGCAGCGTATGCCAGGACATGTAATTTTTTATATACTGATATTCTCTACAACTTCAGAGCCTGAATGTCAATAAACGGCACATGACAAGGAGGTGGATAGCAATGGAAACATCAATTTCAATAAGTGAAAATCTACTCATGGTCTGAACAGAAGAAGAAAACACCTAGAAGCTTGGCTGAAACCTGACTTGTGTTCTATATACACCCAGTGGACTTAAATTACGTGAGAATGTTGCTTTTGTAGCATGCTGCATTTTCTTTTATTAAACTTAAACAGAGCTTTACCATTGTAGTTGTTTCTATTCTATTTTGTAGAATTTTAGGGTTTCTGAAGTTCCAAGTAATAAAGATAATAGATTAAAAACCACAAACTATATGCTAAATCATGGCTATGTAATGCAATCATTATAAAGAAGTATGACTTCCTCGGATGGAAGATTCTACTGCTCACAACCTCTTTTGTACCCCTTTTTAAGAAAGACACGCAGGCTTAACTTGGTGTAAAGGCCGTAGCGACCAATTTTATTAACCAATACAATTATTGTCAGAAAATTGCACAAATATTTGGAAGATTTCTTGGAAATACTTGGAAATTTTCTCCCACTGCCTGTCCCCAGAATACTCCAACATAACGTGAAGGGATGCTAGAAGGCAATCCAAGTAAATTGCATTTGCCACAATAATCCCAACATTACCCTTGGCTGCACTCACCGACCCAAGGGCACCAACTCATCCAAATTATACCCTATGCAGGGCTATTAGCCCAAATTCACCAAAACCTCCTAAATGCATGCCCCAAACAGTCATGCACCTATTCTCAGTTTTGCCTCTCAGGATCCTCCCTTTTTCCAGTCACCGATGAACACAGACGACACCTCACCTGTGTTCATCCTGCCACACCATAAAAGCCTTCTCCAGACCTTTCTGCAACCCCAAGGCCCACAAGTCTATCCCCACTGTTAAGGTGCACTCCATCCGTCCATAAAAATTGCGAAGACGCCTCCTCCAACTCCTCATGCCAAACCACAAAACTTCCTTGGTGCTGCACAAAACGACCCACCTCTTTATTGATTTTTGCCGGAGCTTTGTTCAGCCTGTTCCCAGACCTCGCAAACCACCAGACCAGGCAAGCCATTATGTCCAACCAAACAACCAACAAAGCTGGAAACTCTGCCCATAAACGCAACAGATTCGTAAAACGAATCCAGCCCTTTTCAAACAAAAACCCTTACGAACAGCTAAGCCACACACCCGTGAGGATCCAACTGTGACAGCAAATGCGGGCGAATGTAGAATCGAAAATAGGCCGACTCCCATCTACCAATTCACCTGATCACATTGTCACCCAAACCCCACCTAGCCGCTTGTGTGGCAGCTCCTATCTGAAAGGAGTGAGAGGCAAACTCCCTAGCCTGTAAACCCACCAAACACTTGCGAAAAACCACCACAAATTGAATATGAGACAAAACTGTACCATCCTGATGCACCAGCAATGGCTCTGCAACCTTCTGCCATATCAACTTAAAGTCGGCTGCACATTGCACCGAGAAAACTACCGACCCCGGCAAAGGCCTCAGCAAAAACCAGACTCCTCTACCCTCCGGATCAGTTTTTGATCTACAAACAAAACATTGAAACCCTTCTGGACCCATCAAAACATCCTCCCAATGCTCACCACCAACTCTGAAACCTGAAACGCACCAAGAAAAGGTAATGAAAAGCGTCCCGGAGCAAACTTGCCTCATAATCCAATACACAAATCAACCCGACCTGCCTTCATAACATCTGCAACACCTCCTAAGACACTGGGTGACGCGTGTCTCTGCGTACTGCGACGATAATCTGTCAGGGCCTGAGGAACCAGAATACATTTTGAGACATCCATCAGCCCCTGCAAATGAAAACAAAGTCAACAGCAGCCACCCGCTTGGACACCACCGAATAGGACAAACCCACACTAAACCACAACCGCACAAAATAAACCAGCAATGTTTGAAGATCATCTACCGATACACAACTGCTCCAACAATCGTTCCCATTGAGACCACACTGTACAGCTATAAAACAGGCATTCAAAACCAAACCAAAACCAAACCACCAGATGACGTAACAAGTGAAGCACCGGAGGAGAACTTGCCGACTGTGCATTGATTACCTGCACTACACCGATATTATCACAATAAAAATGTACCCGCCTGTTCCGCAAACAGTCTTCCCACAACTCTGTGGCCAATACTATAGGGAACAGCTCCAACAGGGCCAAATTAGTAAGGAAACCTGCCCACCGCCAGTCCTTGGGCCAAGACCCTGCACTCCATTGTCCCTGACAGAACGCACCATAACCACAAGACCCGACGCATCCGTGAATAGCTCCAAATCAAAGTTTGAAATCTGCGCCTGCATCCATACCAAGCGACTATTAAACTGAGATAAGAAACGCTCCCTAATTTCCAAGTCTACTTGCACGTCCGTTGACAATCTTACAAAATGGAATGGAGCATCTGCCAGTGGCAAAACACCCGCCCCACGGGCAGAATCCGACATGAGAAATTAAGTTTACCCAATACCGACTGCACCCGCCACAACTGGCCCTTCTTAACCTTCCGTAACCCCGACACTTCTGCTACAAGATTAACAACCTTATCTTCTGGTAGGCGACATTTCATGTCCACCGTATCAATCACAATAATCAAAAATTTTACCGACATAGCCGGGCCTTCCGTCTTCTCAGGCGCCAACAGAACCCCAAAAAACTCTGTGAAGTGCTCAACAGTGTGCAACAAATCAGAACACACCCTAGATCCTGCCGGCCCCAAAAACAAAAAATTGTCCAAATAATGAAGCACAGAATTGCAGCCAGACTCCTGATTCACTACCCATTCCAAAAACAAACTGAAGGTTTCGAACAAGGAACTAAAAATTGCACAACCCAAGAGGCAAACAGCAATCCACATACAATTAGCCCTCCCATTTAAACCCCAACCGATGAAAACTACCCGGATGAATCGGCAGCAAACAGAATGCTGCCTCAATATCCATTTTGGCCAACAACGCCCCCCACCTGAAACGCCAAACCCACTTGACCGCTGCATTGAGACTTATAGGAGACTGAACAGAGCTCCCGACCTATGCCATCATTCACTGAGCTCCCGGTCGGGTATGACAAATGGTGAATGAGCCAAAACTTTTTTGGCTCCTTGTTTGGAACCAAACCCAATGGTGACACTCGCAACCCTGGTAACGGTGGTTCCCAAAATGGTCCCGCCACCCGACCAGCTCTAACCTCCTTATCAATCTTTTCCCTAATAACCTGGGGCCTAACCAGCGCAGATACCTTAAATTCTGCACACACTCCCCCCAGACCCAACAGAACGACACGGAATGTGAAAACCTTCCAAATATCAAAAACAACTCAGCTGCCCCCCACTCTCACTGGTGTCAGCCGTCTTGTGAGCAGCCTCCTGTTCTTTACCTCTACCCTGCTTGAAGCACCGGGAAATACTATAGGCACCTCCACAACCCGACCACTCATACTTGAAACGGCAGTCGGAAAGAAACTTACAGTACCCTTGATTATACTGCCAGCAGCAACGTTTTCTAATGCCAGAAGACTCTTCTGTTATCGTAGCGCCCCCTGCCGCCCCTCGAAAGGACTGAGATCCTCCCTTAGGAGTGACCATAAGCCACATCCACGAGCTGATATCCTTATGGTCCCACCGTATACTGGGCCGAATTGCCTTTTACTGTCTGAACTGCTCATCATAGCGCAGCCATGCCATCCCACCATACACCCAATAAGCCTCCCCTATTGAATCCATATAACCAAAGAGCACAGAGCAATGCTCCAGTGCTTTTTCTCCCACCACACTCGCCAAGATAGCGAACGCCTGCAGCCAATTCATAAGGGTGCATGGTATTAAACGTTATCGGCGCCGCTCTTCCTCCTCCTTCTTACTCTCATCTGGCTTAACCCGATCCAAATTAAATTTTTCTAACTAAAGCAATGAAAATATTTCCACATATTGAGCCTTCCAAATTTTTTCCCTAACCTCCGGCTTCAAGTGGGCCCCAAGCGGCCCTTGAAAACGCATTTTCCCTTTGCGGCATCCACCAATCGTACAGTATCAATTGCACTCAACTTCCCCCCGATATTCGTCGCTTCCACTGAAGACGCAGCAGCAACAGCCGCCACAGGTTCAACCAGCATGAGACCACTGCAGGTGCCACCACCCTCGCGGGCCCGCCGACTCGTCTCCCCTGTGAGCTACCCCTATACCCGCCAAGCCAGCCGCAACTGGCGAAGCCCACATCGCCATTTAGTGAAGCCCCCACACTGGACCCCACACACGACAACAACGCCTCCAGTCCAGCCAATAATTCATGCACTGTCCCAGCAGCTCCTGCAACCGCAGATGGACCTGATACAGCCCTACTACACCACCACCGTCCGCTCACCTGGCTGTCCCTGGTGAAGGACCCCAGCGGCCGCAGAACTCCAGGTCCCTTGCTCACCACAGGTTGCAGGCATATCCTCTTGGCTGTCGTCAACATCCCCTGAATCCAGGCTCCATTCTCCATCTTCCACCGACCTTGCAGCTGGAGACCCGCCCCTGGCCAAAAGGGGGCGGGGTCACGATCCTCTGAAGCTCTCTGCCCAGGCCCACCATAAGATGGCTGATGTTCACTGACCGTAAAGTATAATTAGAGTAATGTACCGTTATATATAATCAGATATTGGGGGAAATGTAATAAGACTAGTGTTTCATACGCTGTAATTAATATGTATTGCGCTGTAGTGAGATGTGTCAAATTTATTAGTGCTGCCTATAGGGAGCTACCCTGTAAGTCTGTGTCCTGAATGCCAGGCTCACAGTATACATATGTATATATCTCCCATATACATATGTATACAGTAGCTCCCCCTAGTGATGGCTACCATTTTTGAGATCTTGTGTGCTCTTCCCTATTTTGGACGAATCTTAGAAGACCAGGGAGTGTATGCTGATATATGACGGCACCCTGCTGACCTGTAGCCATAGTCCACAGTCTCGTACAGAAGTATATTATTTTAATGCATTCATTTCAGTGCATTATGTTGTGGATGTGTTAGTCGCTGTGACTGGTGAATTCTGTAGAAATTACATAGATACCAACATAATTTGGGACATCACATTCCTCTGTGGTCTCTGTAATTATAACGGGAAGAACAGCTCTGCACGTGTTATGTGACTAGATCCTCAAATGTTATTGTACTGTCTCTAATGTAATGGCTTGTGAGCATGATATTGTATATGTTGGATTTTTGTCTTTGAAGGGAGTGTGAGCTGCAATATAACAATGGCGGACAATGAGCCTCAGAAATCCAGGAAGAGACACTACTGCTGTCCTGACGTACCAGCCAAGCAGCGTCTGATTGACTAAGCACAATCATCCCAGAGACATCTTGTGCTGTATACCCCATCCAGTGAGCTCCAGAGGGGTCTCTGACTTTTTCTACGTTGGAGATGTTATAATATCGATTTCTCCCCCACAGATCCTATAAGATGCCTAAGAAATATTGACAATTATCTCCTTATTATGGGCTACCAACCCTTAAGTTTCCTTAGCTCAGGCAATGTCTTCTTCTTCTATATGCTGTGCCGAGACCTCATCTCCCAGAAGCCAGACACCATACAACAGCTTCAAGTGTCCTTCCTTACCTGCTACTTCATCACCCACTGCTACACCGGCAATAAGAATGGGTACCAAGTAACACCATTCCTGGTGGGCTCAAGGACAGCCTTTTGGGACCGATGTTTATCATACATCAGAATTATGAGCTCCAGGATGATGCAGATCAATACCAATCGCCAGTTCTATAGTGAGACACTTGCTGAGCTGAAAGCTATAGGAAGATAAGGAACATACTGTGACTCGCAAGACCAAGAAAGAGAAAATGTTTTGAAAAATTAGTGTCCGGAAAGTGAACTCTTGTTTTAAAGAGGTATGAACATGTGAGGCCTTCAATTTACTATGTGTCCTATAAGTGATGATGATGCCTGGAGATTTAATATCAGGATATTAAGGGACTGCATGGCACATGGTATTCTGTATGAATACCTGGTTTATTACATGCCCCCCTCATAAGTCACTCTGGTGCCAATTCTATGAATTTTTAATTTTTATAGTTGATATCTGTTAGAGCATAGGAATAATACTGTATAGCTCTCTGAGCAGACATTGATTTTTTTTTTTAAAGATTACTACATCATAATGCAATGACATAGGTCGTCAGACTGGACTTTACAATTGAATGCATGATTTTTGTCTCAGAGCATTTCTTTATTTTACAAAATTTCTTTACATTACAAAATTAGCCCCTGTTCCAATCGCCCAATGGTGGTCTCCTGACCCTGGAAGCACTGTTGTGATCCTACATCATTGACGTTTTGTTCACTGGTCACACATCTTCCAGGCTCCTAATCTATTTTCTATTGACAGCACATCACCTATGATGTCCCGTTTTGAGTTGGGTCTCTGTGCTGTGTGCAAGGCGCATGCACCGACCCAGCATACAGCAGCTGGATCCAGACATGCGTAGAGAATAGAAGAGTGCTTGTCCTCTTCTACAATAAAGATGGCAGAGAGTGAGAAGAAAGTAGAGAATGATACCCGGCACAGAACACTGCAGCATACACCAGAACATGTAGTTTTTTATATACTGATATTCTCTACAACTTCAGAGCCTGAATATCAACAAACGACACATGACAAGGAGACAGATAGCAATGGAAACATCAATTTCAACAAGTGAAGATCAACAAATGGTCTTCTGAACAGAAGAAGAAAGCACCTAGAAGCTTTGCTGATACCTGAACTGTGTCCTATATTCACCTAGTGAACTTAAATTTCTTGGGGAACATTGTTTTTGTAGCATGCAGTATTTTCTTTTATTAAACTTAAACAGTGCTTTACCATTTTAGTTGTTTCTAGAATTTTAGGGTTTCAGAAGTTCTGAGTAAAAAATATAAGAGACTAGCAGAAGGACCCGGCTTCGCCTGGGTATATTTCATCTATTTCATTTAGTGTTTCTGTGTGTCGTTGCAGAGAGAAAATCAATGCAGCTGACAGAAGTTGATTTTTACCTTCATTTTTTCAATCCCCATTGGCTGCGGAGTGGGAGGGGAGCGTGGCCTGAAGACATGTGACCGTGTGTATGGTAGTTGGGACCCGGCTTTGCCTGGGTATATTTCATCTATTTCATTTAATGTTTGTGTGTGTCGTTGCAGAGAGAAAGTCTCCCTCCCACCCATTCCTGCAGCTGACAGAAGTTGATTTTTACCTTCATTTTTTTCAATCCCCATTGGCTGCGGAGTGGGAGGGGGCGTAACCTGTCCGGGGGCGTGGTTTAGTGGGACCTTGGGGGGATTGCTTTTAAGTCCTTCTTTTGAGGGTGGTCTGAATTAAAGGTCGATGACATGGTAATTTATGAGGACACTCAATGGGTAGCAGTGGAAGAAAACATCTTTTATTACTACTGAACGGTCATTGTCTAAAATTAGTCTATTTCATCTAATGTTTCTGTGTATCATTACAGAGAGAAATTCACCCTCCCACCCCTGCAGCTGACAGAAGTTGATTTTTACCTTCAATTTTCCAATCCCCGTTGGCTGCGGAGTGGGAGGGGGCGGGGCGTGGCCTGACAGAGTTGGGGGCGTGGTTTAGCGAGACCTGGGGCGGGGGTTTTAAGTCCTTCTTTTGAGGGTGGTGTGAATTACAGGTCGATGCCATGGTAATTTATGAGGACACGCAATGGGTAGCAGTGGAAAAAAACATCTTTTATTACTACTGAACGGTTGTAGTCTAAAATTAGTCTATTTCATCTAAAATTTTTGTGTGTCGTTGCAGAGAGAAATTCACCCTCCCACCCCTGCAGCTAACAGAAGTTTATTTTTACCTTCATTTTTTCAATCCCTGTTGGCTGCGGAGTGGGAGTGGGCGTGACCTGACAGAGTCAGGGGCGTGGCTTAGCAAGACACTTCGCACGGGTGTATTTAATCTATTTCATTTAATGTTTCTGTGTATCGTTGCAGAAAGAAAGTCAACCTCCCACCCATCCCTGCAGCTGACAGAAGTTGATTTTTACCTTTATTTTTTCAATTCCTATTGGCTGCAGAGTGGGAGGGGGTGTGGCCTGATGTAGTCGGGGGCGTGGCTTAGCGAGATCTGGGGCGGGGGTTTTAAGTACTTCTTTTAGGGTGGCCTGAATTAAAGGTCGATACCATGCTTATTTATGAGGCCACGCAATGGGTAGCAGTGGAAGGAAACATCTTTTATTACTACTGAACTGTCTTAGTCTAAACTTAGTCTAAAACATAAGTTATATTTATGGTAACCGGAATACCTTTAACAGTATCAGTGAATAGAAATGGCTGGGTTATTACCTGAGCTCCTCAGCTGGCTGCTAATTACCTGGCTGTGTTGTTATGGAAACCTGCCCTCCCTGTGTGTGTCTGTACAGGGAATGGCAGTTGGGGTTTAAAACCAAAGCACCCAGGTTAATATTGACTAATGGAGATCATATTTTGGGAATATCTCGGGAACGGTACGTCATAAAGAGATGAGACCTGGTCTAAAACCTTCCTGGACACCTGATGTACCTGTGTGCCGAATTCGGTGAAAATCGGTCCAGTAGTTTGGTCGCGCATAGAGAACAGACAGATGGACAGACAGAGAGATTGTTAAGAGATAAAAAAAGACTCTATATGTTAAATCATGGCTATGTAGTGTAATCATGATAAAGTAGTATACTTAACAAGCCAATAACCCGTTAGGCTACTTTCACACTTGAGTTGTTAATTCCGGTACTGAGATCCGGCAGAAGATCTCAATACCAGAATTAAACGGATCCGTTTTGATTTTCCACATCAGGATGCATCCGTTCCGTTAGGATGCAGTTGTGTGATATCAAAACTGAAAAAAATGGATCAGGCACTAAATACATTGAAAGTCAATGGGTGACGGATCCGTTTTTTTAGTCTCCTAAGGCTACTTTCACACTAGCGTTTTCTTTTTCCGGTATTGAGTTCCGTCATAGGGGCTCAATACCAGAAAAAAACGCTTCAGTTTTGCCCCCATTCATTGTCAATGGGGACAAAACTGAACTGAAGACAACGGAATGCTCCTAAAAGCATTCCGTTCCGTCTCCAGAACGGAGAGCAAACCGCAACATGCTGCGGTTTGCTCTCCATCCTGGACATCCGCACCAAGACAGATTCGTCATGACCCCCAATGCAAGTCAATAGGGACTGATCCGTTCAGTGTAACACACTCAGTAAACATATCCATCCTCCATTGACTTTCAATGGAGTTCATGACGGATCCGTCCACAGTACACCACACATGATAGACACATACACACAGACATACACACAGACATACACATAGACATACACACAGACATACACATAGACATATACACAGACATACACATACATACTTACATGCTCCCAGCAGCTCCGCACATCACAGGAGGAGGAGGACTGCGCGCACATAGGAAGATTCTCCCTCCAGCAGAGGGCGCTGTGGGTAATCTTCCTATGTGCGCACCGTCCTCCTGTGCTGTGCGGAGCATGCTGGGAGCATGTAAGTATGTCTGTGTATGTCTCCTCACATGTACTTGTGGCAGCACGGATCCGGCGGCACCCTTCACCCGCCGGATCCATGCTGCCGTTAATGTGAAAGAGGCCTAAAAAAACTGATCAGTCACCATTGACTTACATTGGTTTCAGTACCTGATCAGTTTCGTTCAGCTTGCTGCGGTTTTGTGTCTGCTCACAAAACTGAAAGCTGCCTGAACTGAAGACATCCTGATGCATCCTGAATGGATCTCTTTCCATTCAGAATGCATGGGGACAAAACTGATCAGTTTTTTTCCGGTATTGAGATCCTCTGCCGGATCTCAATACTGGAAAACCACACACAAGTGTGAAAGTAGCCTTAACTGTAGATAAACCTTCAGGGGTCAGTTAGATGACATGGGTCCACTTATATTTCCAGGGCTGTTCAGATTAACCACCTCCCCTTTGACTGCTGCTGTAGTATTATCAGTACTCGACTATCATGATACGAGCGGGTTGAGTCTGCTGGAAAAGGGGTTGTGAGAAAACATGAAATTCTTCAGGATTGCGCTTCCTGGGACAAAAGGAAGGGGAATTCATTAAAGGCTGTATGAACTGGCAGACAAACATTATAAATATTAGTGCAAGCAGCATTTTACAGAAGAAAACAACTTTTTTTCAATTTTCTGCTGCTATAATCAATTTTTCAAAGAAGTGGGCAGGGCTTAGCAGGAGGAGGTGGGGCCTCCGTCAGTCAGACAGTTACTGTAATGTAATGCCAGCTCTTCGTTGCCAAAGATTTGCTTTCTTGGTGCACAGACTGCAGACTGTCTGAAGATAATAATAATAATAATAATTTTATTTATATAGCACCAACATATTCTGAAGCACTGTACAAACCAGAGCATACATGTACAAACAAAAGTAATCATCAATTGCTATAATAGGAGTGAAGGTCCTGCTCAAAAGAGCTTATAATCTACGAGGGAAAAAAAGTAAAGGATGCCCCAAATTCATTAGGAAGCCTTCACACTTCACATGAAAAGACCAGTGTTTGAAATACCAGTCTTAAAGTTGTTGTCTCACTTCAGCAAATGGCATTTATCATGTAGAGAAAGTTACAAGGCACTTACAATTTTCAATATTACAATTTTCAATATTGCCATATTGCTTTCTTTGCTGGCTTGATTCAGTTTTCCATCACATTATACATTTCTCATTTCCATGGTTACGACCACCCTGTAATCCAGCAGTGGTGGCCATGCTTGCACACTATAGGTAAAAGTGTCTGACTATGCGCACTCCCACGGTCCCGGCCACCAGAGAGGCCAGAGCTTTTTCCTATAGTGTGCAAGCATGGCCACCACTGCTGCATCACCACAGTTTCACAGCACAAATTCATATACATTATCCATAGCAATTGAAAAAAACGCAGCATTTGAATACAGTCCAAGACACTCCATTAGTATCTTTTCAAGGAGCCAGTTCAGTTCAGGTGGAAAGACAGCATGTTTACACAGGCAGTCTGCAACGTTTTGTTGGGTCACGCTCCCTTCCTCAGGCATGTGCTGTATTGGACCTGCAGGTTTAAATAGTGAGGGCACCAATCTCAAAAATCCACAATAAAGCCAATTACAAATAAACAAACACCGATACTTATAAAAAGACCTTCCAATTCCAAGCTTCATGTAATCCTTTCACACTGTCCAAAGAATGTATCCAAAATACTTCTCTCTGAAGCTTTAATTTGCTGTTCATCTATTCCACTTCCTCCAATATTCTCCATTTTAATTCAGAAACACCATATCTCATTTCTGAGAAATATCTTGCTACACTAGTCTCATGCATAGTTGTTTTCTGAGCAACTGTTCGGACTGCAGTGTCAGTCCTGTATGTACTCATCTCACTCTTGACAGCTCTCTCTGTACTTTACAATACAGACACTATTGCTAAGAACCATGAGGGTCACCAATCAACTAATTATACAGTCCGGCTTCACATCATCATGGAACCCATCAAGTAAAATACCCCTGCCTCTGCACACATGACCAGAGACCACACCAGCCACTGCTCCCACAATATACAGTACAAACACAGCATTAACATTTTAAAGCCACAGTACCTGAAAAATAACGTCATGTTAACGGCACATTACCTAGTTCACCACACCATAAATGTCCAGTTCACTCTACTTGCTTAAAGGGTTTATCTGACACTAACAAATGCTCCCCTAACCCCTTTAACAACAAAAGGGGTCAGCTCAAGTGCACTATTTTGTAGTAGGTGCTGATCAGTGCTATGCAGAATCAGCAACCTCCAAATTACCGTATAAGGTTTAGAGTTAAAGAGGACCTTTCAGCACTCCTGACATGTATGTTTTAATAGCTACAGGCATTCCTCATGTAATAACAATTCTGGAGCATCTATTCTTATGGCTCTATTATTTTGGTACAAAATTACAGTAAAAATGGCTAGAAAAAAAAAGATATGAATGCATTATTAATTATGTTTTTGAAGAAATTGTAACTTGTGCAATCATGGAAAACACACACACATGCACACACACACACATATATATTCTACAATACGTGAGCTTAAAGAAATGCAGTAGCACCATCTAGTGTATATTTTAAAGAAAGTCAAGTGTTTTTGAAGTGTGGCCCAAAAGAATGTATGATGTACAGTATACTAATAGAATAAAATCAAAATGATGCAATTTTTTGCAAGGATGGAAATATTTCTGCAGCTGGCTGTTTAGTTTCCTACATCCATTCTGATGGATAGTGACTATGCATACATGTGCCAAAATGCACATCAAATCTGATAATGATCCCTATTCACTGTATGTTAATGGGGTTTTGTAACCCCATTCACATAAACTGGAAAATAAATCAGTGCAAATTAGTGCATATTTTTCCCCATAAGGATCAATAGCATATTACAATACTTATTCCTGTCAATTCTGCAGGAAAAAGTCGTGAATAAGCCTCACTGAATGGCACAAGTCCTCATGTGTATGGCTGACTTGGATTTGCACTGCAGATTTCATAGCAGTAGCTAAGTTTCAGATTTGCTTACAGCAAATATGACACACTGAACCTTAGGCTAGTTTCACATTAGCGGCAGCCTTCTCTGGCAGGCTGTTCCGGCGAGTGAACAGCCTGACTAAGGGCTTGTTCACATCATCGTTCGGCTTTCCGTTATATTTTCAATCTGCAATACCAAAAGCAATACCATAACGGAAAGCCAACGGACACAAACAGACAGCATATGTTCCGTTATTTTAACAGACTGACCAAATGGATCAGTTAGAAAAAACGAACACAATGCATCCATTCGCTTTCCGTTCATTGTTTTTTAACGGATCCGTTTTGTTTGTTTTTTCCTTTGGTTTCCTCCCACTTTCTGGCATTATATATAGATGGAGATGTGATATGTCCTAGTATTGTGGCTGTATTGAAAGCAGAAAATTCTGCAGACTGATCACTTGTTTTCATTGGATTATTTTATCCTAAGGATGAAATAGAAACAAAGCCAAAGACAAGCCCAGCGAAGAAGATATTGGGTTCATCCAATTACCTCAGCACGATGCATAAGAGGAGTATTCTCCACTTTATATCAAGATCTTCGCTGTCACCCTGATAAATGTATTGATTATCTATGCATGAGTGTGTCAAACTTTGATGAGCTTGTGCAGAAACTTCAACAACGTCTATGTAGAAAGAATACCAAATTCAGACGCAGCATGTCACCCGAAGAACGCTTAAAGGGTTTCTGTCATCAGATTTGTGCCTATGTGCAAATGACACCTGATGGCAAATCTGTTAATCATATAGTAAATAGTTGTGCCGTTTTTTTAATATGCAAATTAACCTTACTAGGTGCAGGGGGAGGTAACCCTGCACCTAGTAGTGCCGTTTCCCCACCTCTAAACACGCCTCCGTTTTGTTGATTGACAGGGCCAGGCAGCTAGCTCTGTCTGCGCAGGCGCAGTGAGAGCCGCCGCCTGCCCGGGTCCCGGCTTCCTCACTGCACCTGCGCCGAATGTAGATCGCACAGCGCAGACGCGGGATTTCGGCCCCGGACAGGGCCCGCAGCCGACAGAGCTACCTGCCTGGCCCTGTCAATCAACAAAACGGAGGCGTGTTTAGAGGTGGGGGAACGGCGCTACTAGGTGCAGGGTTACCGCCCCCTGCACCTAGTAAGGTTAATTTGCATATTAAAAAAGATTAAATATCTCAAAAACGGCACAACTATTTACTATATGATTAACAGATTTGCCATCAGGTGTCATTTGCACATTGCAAAAGATTAAATATCTCAAAAACGGCGCAACTATTTACTATATGATTAACAGATTTGCCATCAGGTGTGCACATTGCAAATGACAACCGGTTTTATAGGCACAAATCTGATGACAGAAACCCTTTAATGAAACCTCCGGGAAGTGGTTCATTGTATTTTAACTATAAAAAATACTTCTCAGTAATTTTGATGGCTATTGCGGATGCGCAGTACAAATTTGTGGCAGTGGATATTGGGCCCTACGGATGGACAAACGACTCCAAAGTCTTCAATAACTCTAATATGGACATAGAGTATACTCTGGTAACTTTGGTTTCCCCAATCTGCGTCCTTTACCTGGAACAACTGAACCTAATATGCCATTTGTATTGGTTGGCGATGAGGCCTTCCAAATGTCTTGTATTCTGTTGAAGCCGTATGCAAGTCGTGGACTAAATGATCGTAAAAGAATCTTCAATTTCAGACTCACAAGGGCAAGACGTATGGTTGAGTGTGTATTTGGCATACTGACCAACCGATGGAGAATATTCACCAGACCTATGCAATTGAAAACAGACTGTATTGATGATGTTATTAAAGCCTGTGTGATTCTTCATAACTATTGCCTAACACATGATCCGTTCAGTTTTGAATCTGTGCCCTCTATCTCAGATAATGCACAAGAAAATGCTACTGGCCCACGTTCAACCACGGTAGTTAATTGTTTGCGTGACAGTTATGCCCAATATGTTATGTCCCCTGCTGGTTCAGTTCCTTGGCAGGAACAAATGATCTAATATATGCAGTTATAAATTATTTTAATACTTTATTGCTAATGATAATGCGGGTGATGTATCAAACTGCTTTATGTCTTATGTCTTTACAGTCTGTAGGTTTCAGGTGTAGGCGACCTATATATTGATTTTAAAAAATATGTTTCTTAATAGAGATGAGCAAGCACTAAAATGCTCGGGTGCTCGTTATTCGAGACAAACTTTTCCCGATGCTCGGGTGCTCGTTTTGAGTAACGAACCCCATTGAAGTCAATGGGAGACTCGAGCATTTTTGCAGGGGACCAAGGATCTGCCTAGGGAAGGCTGGGTGAAAACCTGGAAACATCAGAAAATGATGGAAACACCATGGAAATGGACAGGAAACAGCAGGGGCAGCATGCATGGATTGTCATGGGAAGCAGGCGGCGCGCTTCCCTCATGCAGTGCCTGTCATGGGAGGCCGACGTCGCCCTCCCTCTGCAAGGCGTCGCCGGACCTCTCCGCCCCCCCTAGAGACGAGCAGTAGGGAATTGAAGTGCTGGTCTGGTCAGCCAGCACTTCATCAGTTAATTCTCTGTTTGGGTTTAGCCATGTGGTGCTGATCACACCACATGGCTACTTTACATATTGTTTTGACAGCTTGCTCCGCCTCAGGTCATGTGATGCTGGCCACATCACATGATCCTGGGCGGGCTATTTAAAGATGGCAACTTCCTCATTCAGTGCCTGTGATTAGTCTTCTCCCTTTGATCAGTGCTGTGTGTGACCTTGCTGTATTGGATATTTTGGTATTTCGGATTTTGGACTCGGACTTTGACTATTCTTTGCTTGACCCTTTGTATGGGATGTGACCTCCTGTATTTGACCGCGGCTAGTTTACCATTCTGTTATTGTGGTTGTACTGTCTGTGTTTGGTCTCTCCCTGTGTATCCCTTTCCCTCCATGTGCACTTACGCAGTATAGGGAACGCCGCCAAGTTACGGTGTTGCCGCTTAGGGCTCCAACTGTAAGTAGGTAGGGAAAGGAGGTGGGTTTCAGTACAGGCACACTTTCCCTTGTCTCCCCCGTGACATGGATGCCTCTGATGCTGCCTAATCCCAC